>LPNX011150163.1:0-66973 GCA_001517045.1 Pseudotsuga menziesii
TAACGTACAACAATGAGGGTCTGCTCAATGCATCTCCCCATGAGAATATATATATATATATGCCGAATATAATTGTGAAACAAAAGAGGATTAAATAGATTAGAGAGAGAGAGAAGGAAAAGTATATACTACAGCAAATCCTAGTTATATTGATCCTAGAAGTTGCTCCAAATAACTGGGATTAAATGAGATGAGGTGTGGTGTGGACTAGCAAATAGTTTGCCATATTCTACAACGTTGAAGCCACCCAAGGACTACTGAAGAATATCCATCAGTTGTATTATTTGTTATGGGAAAGGACCCAAGGATATACTCCGTCTGCTGCATCCTCAGTCCTATTTATTTTCCATCTCTATAAATGGTGATATATATGGTAGTGTCTGGATGGTCTATACCTCTACTGCTGCCTCAAGTTAACTCATTCCATTGTGAGTGTCTAAGGATTTTCTTTGTTTTCTGCTCCATAAACTCCATGAAATCAGTACTGTATGTTTTTCATTTAATTATTAAAATAACTGTAGTACATAGAAATTTTGTTTAGTGGCAGGCAGAAAAACATATGGGATTTGATGCGCTGTATGCAGTTTGTTAATTTCAGTTCTTTAAGTTTGTTTCTGAAATTTTAATTTGACTTATTGACAATATATTGCTTATTGTGACCACAGGGATGAGGAGCTTCTTCGACAAGGTCTTGTATTAAACGATGAATTGCAAAGCGTGCTTGCAAAGCATGATGCTATAGCCTCAGGGTCTCCTTTACCACAACCACCTGTGGTTTCCAGCTTTCATACACCATCTACCAGTGCCACTTATGAGGAAGTTGAGACTGAAGATGATTTTTCCTTTGAATAATGCTTTTTAAATCTCTAGATATACCTCATTTCTACAAGTCATAAGAACTTAGCAGTGGAGTATTAATGGTAGTGTATTTCTACATATACTCTGTTAAATCTTTGCACATATAATACTTATTATTTGCGTTCAATTTCAAGCATAAAGAACCTAAATTTCAAACATAAATTACCTTAGTATGGAGTAAAACAGCAGGGTATTATTGACAGTATATACCCTCATATACACCATTGAATCTCCATGAAAATACTAAATATCTAATTTCAAAATCCTGCACTTAAGATCCAATGACCTACACTCGAGCTGTGGCAGCATTAAATGAAGGATAGCCTATAAAATATTGTTCACCATATACTGCTCCTGTAATTGGAACACAACTTTAATCTCTTTTAATGGTACTATAAATTCCAACATTTTAATCAATATGATGCCAGCTTAGACTTATCTTGTATTTTAAATGAAACATGGCCACGACCATTTGCAAAAACCAGTCAAATGATCTGATCTAAACTTGTGACAATTATGCATGTGTTGCACAGGTTGTTGTCTTTGCATGGAATATTAATACCAGCGTACTTTTTTGACTGCAGTGTAAATTCACCAAGATCCTGCACTTTGAAACTGGTCTATAGCAATACAAATATTATAGATACCCAATCTGCAAGTACTTTTTTGACTGCAGTGTAAATTTGCCAAGATCCTGCACTTTGAAACTAGTCTATAGCAATACAAATATTATAGATACCCAATCTGCAAGTATTTTTTTTTTAAATCCACGTCCGTCGCTTAAGCGACGGTTCATCTCTGTCACTTTTCCGACAGTTGATCCCCATTTTCGTCGCTTATGCGACGGTCCTACATGTCACTTTTCCGACGGATAATCTCCATTTCCGTCGCTTAAGTGACGGTTCTACAAGATCCTCTACAAAAGAGCGACACTTCTCCCTGTCGCCTTTCCGACGCTTCATTGTTATAGACGTAGTTTAAGCAATGGTTATTGATGTCGCTTGTCCGACGCCTTACATTTAACCGACGGTAACTGAGGTGTCGCTTAACTGACAGTTAGTAAGGTGTCGGATACCCGACGACAAGTTTTCGACGCTTAAAAAAAAATCAAAATGTCGTACATGCGACAGGAAAGTGTCGAAAATCCGACATGACGGCCGTCGGATTTTTGGTCAAAATGTAGTAGTGCATGAACAAGTGGCTACTCAAGTGGTGTTGTTGCATTATATTCCTTCTACCAAACAGATTGCTGATATTTTTACTAAGCCTTTACCCACAGCTCAATTTGAATATCTGCGTCAGAAGCTGGGTGTTCAGTCCTTGTCTCAGTAACTCATGCATTGTGTTAGGGGGAGTCTGTGTTTATTGTATATCTTATTTTTTTTTACAGTATGAAATGGCATTTTTAGAATAATCAACCCATATTTTACTACCTTAGACATTAATTTAATTATTTTTGTCTTATTTGCCTAGTTCATGTGTCCCACCTTGTGCAAGTTGTCATTTACCTATCCATAGTGGTCAAACTTGCCTTATTTGACACATGTAGCGCTTGGGAAACCTCAAGGAATAAAATCTACTTTATTCCTGGCCTCCTAAGTGCCCTTCTGCTTTTTCTACTTTATTGCCTACTTTTTCAGTGTTTTAAGGCAAAAGGAAAAGCTTGACTAGGTGAGGTTGACTAGTTTTTTGTCCTACACATCCTCCTCTCTTTTCTCCTTGGAAAAGCATGTATGAGTTTTCATTCCTTCACTCTTTAGCTTTCCTAATCCATTTTTCTAATTCGTGAGCTCCATGACAGATTTGGGATCATCTTTTTACACCTATGGGGGATTTGCTTAATTTTAGTAAGCCTGCTTTATGCTAGATTCGAATTGCTCCTCATGCATTCGAATCCCTGATGTATTTTATTTATTTAGAAACCTATTATGTTACAGGGTTGGGTATTGTACACTGAGTTAATACAATTTAGTGTTCAGCTCCAATTTCAGTCTCTTTTGTGAGTGATTTTGCATGATCAATTATTAATTGTTGTGAGTAAAATTAATCTATCACTGGGTTCAATTTCCACATGGTATCAGAGCCATTGTAGATCGATTTATCTCCTTCAAAAAAATTTTGTAGGTTCGACATCAGTGACTGGGAGCCTTCTACTGACAGCCGGGACAAATTTTCTAAGCTATGGATCAATCACAGAAAACTATCTTGACTCCCTTCAATTTCTTTGAATGGAAAGCAGAGATGGAGATACTGTTGAGAGTGAAAGGCCTCTACAAGGTGACTATGGCAACATAAGCAGAGCCCAATGCAGCTGTAGAGAAGATAAAATGGCACAACAGGAGGGATGAAGCCTATGGCCTCCTGTGTCTGAGTATTTCCAGAGACCTCCTTTTCCATCTTGATGGATTGACATCACCGAATGAAGTATGGGAGAAGCTTTCTGATCTTTTTGGAAAGACAGATGAGATGAGGGGACATCAAATCGAAAATGAGCTGATTTCTCTGAGTCCAAATAGCTTTGAATCCCTGCAGCTATATTTCTCCAAGTTCAAAGCACTAGTTTTGCAGTTGAAACAGTGTGTGATTGAAAAGAAGGATGATCAACTCGTCCTGGCCATTCTCTCGAAGCTAGGCCCTAACTATTCAGTGTTTGTTTCAACCTTCTATGCCACAAAACTGACACCTCGAACCTGGAAGATGCCTAGCCTTGTAGATTTCATGGAATCTCTCACACAAGAACAGGACAAGCTGGTGATGATGGGCACCATCAAACCATCCAAAGATCAAGCTCTGATTGCTAGAGATTCGAAGATGGATTCAAAAAGCAAAAAGAAAGCTAAAAAGCCACCTGAGAAAAAGAGAGACAAGAAACAGTCTCCGGAGGAGCCACAAGGTTCCAAGAAGAACTACCAGAAGAAGAAAAAAAAAGGTGAAATGAGCAAGTGTGCATACTGCAATAATGGCAATCACACTGAAAGCTCTTGTATGAAGGAGAAAATAGACATGCTGACCCAACTCCTCGAGAAGAATGGCATCTCCCTTCCAGACAGCTCAAAGAAGAGAGAAGGAGGATCAAGTTCAGATGACAGAGAGAGAGTTCATGCATTGGTTGCTGGCACATCAAGCTCACCCAGTTTTATCATTGATTGTGGAGCTTCAAGACACATGGTTTCGACCAAGGAGGTCTTATCCTCACTTGACATGTCGAAAGGACCACCTATAGTACTGGGAGATGACTCTCTCACTGAAAGTTTGGGCAAAGGGAGGATTGATCTTGATCATGGTCAATTCAGCAATGTCTTGTATGTGCATGGTCTTGCCTCCAACCTCTTGTCAGTCTACTAGATGACCCACATTGGGTCTCCTAATAAAGTCATATTCTCCCATGATGAAGTTGAGATCACATAGATCTCAAGTGGTAGAGTCATTGCAAAAGGAGTTGTGAATCATGCTTAAAAGGTATACATGTTCTCACACTTCCTACCTTAGTCAAACCCCTCTGCTCTTCTGATTCATGCTAATGAGGCTAGCAAGATTTGGCATGAAATATTTGGCCACCTAAACTACAAATATCTTTCTGATCTTAGTGAAAAATAGATGGTCATAGGGTTTCCCAAGATAAAAATTTCCAAAGGAGTCTGCTAAGGTTGTATCCTAGGAAAACACCCAGAGCACAAATTTGAGAGAGCTAGTCATGAGAGAACCTCTGCACCCCTCAAGCTGATCCATAGTGATTTTGATGGCCCATTCCCTCATATGTCCATGAGTCAGGCCAAATATGCATTGACGTTTATTGATTAATTTTCCAGGTATTGCTAGGTTTACTTCCTGAAACACAAGTCTGAAGTTTTTGGCCTCTTCAAAGTCTTTAAGGCTTTGGTTGAAAACCAGTCTGGGAGGAAACTCAAGGTCCTAAGATCTGAAAATGGTGGTGAGTATGTCAAGTCTGAGTTTATTAACTATTGTGCAGATGCAGGTATTCAGATGCAGCATTCTATCCCTTACACACCACATCAAAATGGTGTTGCTGAGAGGAAGAACAAATCACTGAAGGAGATGGCAACATGCATGATGGAGGCCAAAAATTTGCCACCAAAGTACTGGGCCAAAGCCATCAACTATGCAGCCTATATTCATAATAGGGTGCCTCATAAACAACTTGATGGTATGACTCCCTTTGAAGCATGGAGTGGGCACAAGCCAGATGTGACCCATTTCAAGATTTTTGGCTCAAAGGCTTGGGCTAGAATTCCAACAGAGAAGAGGAAGGCTTTGCAACCCCAAATCCAAGAGTGTATTTTTGTTGGATACTCTGAATATTCAAAAGGGCACAACCAAAGCCTTCATCGAAAGGTGTGTTCAGTTTGAAGAAGAACCCCTTGCGGTAGTGGAAGTTGGAGAAGCCTCTTCTCCACCTGAACCTCAGGAAGTAAGTAAAGAGTTTGTTGAACATGATGCTTCTAATTTTTATGATGGATATGAGTCTATTGCAGACCCTAACAGCCCTACAAGGCCAAAATGGGCAGCCAAGACACTACATGCAGTAGGAGAGCTAGCTAGGGATCCCAATGACCCAAGGAGGACTAGATCTCAATTTGAGAGTGGTCTGTGCATGAAGGATCCTATGTTTGCTGAAAAATGCTATTTGATGGTGGATTCTAATCCTCAAACATATGAATAAGTAGCAGGAGATCCAACATGGAAAATAGCCATGAAGGAGGAGTTCAGCTCACTCCAGAAGAGCAACACATGGGAGCTAGTGGATCTTCCTCCAGGAAGAACGTTAGTGCAGTGTAAGTGGGTCTATAAGACCAAATTTGCTGCTGATTTTTCACCACTGAAGTACAAGGCCATATTGGTATCCAAGGGCTACTCACAAGTTCATGGCATAGATTACAATGAGACCTTTGCCCCAGTGGCAAAGATGGATTCCATCAGGCTAGCCTTAGACATTGCAGCCTCAAGGAAATGGGAGGTACATCACATGGATGTAAAATGTGCCTTCCTGAATGGAGTTCTCAATGAAGAGATATGAATGCAGCATCCTCAAGTTTTTGCTACTAACCCTTCTCTTGTGTGCAGGTTGAGAAAGTCATTGTATGGGCTAAAGCAAGCCCCCGGGGCTTGGTATGCCAAGATCGATAGCTTCTTGCTATCACTGAATTTTGTTCGGTGTAAATCAGATCCAAATGTCTATTTGAAGTTATTTAATGGTTCATTAATGATCATTGTGTTATATGTTGATGACCTCCTCATTACAGTAATCTCAAAGGATGAGATTGCTTCCTTAAAGGGTGCTATGAACCAAGCCTTCTCCATGACAGATTTGGGGCTCTTAAGTCAATTTTTGGGGCTTGAGATTGCTCAAACCAAAGCTGGAATCAAGGTGCACCAGTCCAATTATGCCTTGAACTTGTTGAACAAATTCAGAATGAAGGATTGCAAAGCAAGCAAAACTCCTTTCCTTTCACGAGTGAAGCTGGAAGAAGTTGATTCTTCACCTATGGTAAACAATACACTGTATAGGCAATTGATTGGATGTTTGTTGTATCTAACACATACTAGACCTGATCTTTCTTATGCAGTAAGTGTGGCTTCTAGATACATGGATCAGCCTCATGAGATCCATTGGAAAGAAGCCAAAAGGATCCTTAACTTTTTTCAGGGAACAAGGACACATGGGATCTTCTATAAAGCAAAATATGATCTTGATTTGATTGGATTTACTGAAAGTGATTGGGCAGGTGATAGCACAGACAGAAAGTCCACATTAGGATATGTGTTCATGCTTGCAGAAGGGCCAATCAGTTGGTCAAGCAATAAACAGAGTGCCATTGCACTCTCATATACAGATGCAAAGTACAAAGGAGTTGTTAATGCAGCAACTCAATGTTTATGGTTGCAGGGATTACTTGGAGAGTGTGGATTCAAATCAGAGTACTCAACTACCATCTACTGTGATAACCAGAGTACCATTCAAATCTGCAAAAATCCAGTTCAGAAGTAGAGAACCAAACACATTGAGATCCATATGCACTACATCAGAGAGCTTGTGCATGATGGCACCATTCACCTACTCTTCTGTTGATATTCAGAACAAGTAGCTGATATCTTCACCAAAGCATTTTGTGAGAAGACCTTCAGTAATCTCAAATCACTACCAGGGATTGCTGATCATGATGTGAAGCATGAGTGAAGACAATATTTCCAAATTTTGTTTTACAGTCCATGTTTAAGGGAGGATTTTCCCAACTTGGTTTTGCCTCTTTCCTTGTTTGTATGGACATGCAGTATGTAAAAGGGTGACTAAGCCTTGTTGCACTATAATTTTCTGATATATTACTCATAAGTCAGGCTTAAGGGTGGTGTTAGAATAATCAACCCATAGTTTACTACCTTAGACATTAATTTAATTATTTTTGTCTTATTTGCCTAGTTCATGTGTCCCACCTTGTACAAGTTGTCATTTACCTATCCATAGTGGTCAAACTTGCCTTATTTGACCCATGTAGCACTTGGGAAACCTCAAGGAATCAAATCTGCTTTATTCCTGGCCTCCTAAGCGCCCTTCTGCTTTTTCTGCTTTATTGCCTGCTTTTTTAATGATTTAAGGAAAAAGGAAAAGCTTGACTAGGTGAGGTTGACTAGTTTTTTGTCCTACACATCCTCCTCTCTTTTCTCCTTGGAAAAGCATGTATGAGTTGTCATTCCATCACTCTTTATCTTGCCTAAGCCATTTTTCTAATTCGTGAGCTCCATGACAGATTTGGGATCAGCTTTTTATACCTATGGGGGATTTGCTTAATTTTAGTAAGCCTGCTTTATGCTAGATTCAAATTGTTCCTCATGCATTCGAATCCCTGATGTATTTTATTTATTTAGCAACCTATTATGTTATAGGGTTGGCTATTGTACACTGATTTAATATAGTTTAGTGTTCAGCTCCAATTTTAGTCTCTTTTGTGAGTGATTTTGCATGATCAATTGTTAATTGTTGTGAGTAAAATTAATCTATCACTGGGTTCAATTTCCATAGGCAGTTTGTTTTCTTAGTGCATCTTGTCAGGGGGAGACTAGTCATCAGACATACCGTATCTGCCCAGGTTTATCCTTTGCCCTTGATGTCAAAGGGGGAGAAATGTGACCAGTTGAATGAGATATTGCCATCAAATGTCAAAGGGGTAGATTGTTGGAATATCTTTCAGAGTGGTGTGTTCAGGACTAGTAGATGGTAGCTAGTGCTCAGTATTAAATTTTTAATGTATTGTCATTGATGACAATCTACTATAAAGAGAAGGGGAACTGATGTCAAATGGATGTGGAAATCTACTGAAAAAGAGGCAGGCACGCAGGTATCAATGGAGAAAATCAAACAGTGGGAGGTGCTAGAGATTCAGACTAAAGTCTATGGAAAATCCACAAATCCTGTTGAGCGGGTGGGAAAACTCTTTATCGAAAGATGGAAGATATTTACATCGGAAGCTGAATGACTTTCCCAGCCGCAACAGCGGAAAAGGAAAGGTTAAAGACACGTGCGACTAAAAGACTGATAAGCATCGGCAGTCGGAGCACTTTGGACTTCAAACTCTTAGTTGCTTTGGGAGCCGCAACGGTGGAATCAACAAAGATAAGTCATCCCACCATAGGCAAATTCATTTTGTCAAACTTTGCAGAATAGAATCGTCGGCATGATAGCGAATAGCGGAATAGAGGAATCAGGATATTATCGTCAGTATGATAGAAAAATCAAGAGCCGCAATGGCGGAATTTTTATGTCTTTCTCATCCGCAACAGTGGAAGCCCACAACTCAACAATCAGCCAACTAAGGCAAATACATCGGAGAAGAATACCGAGACTGAAGTCGATTATCTTTCCACAACGGCGGGGGTATAAGCAAATAAACTTCTGATGAATTTAAACAAGGAGCGACTCAACTCCAGCATTGGACAAGGTCTTTCTGAAGAATCACAAGATGTATATCATTCAAGAAATTGATGACCAAAACTGCAGAAGGAGATGAACAACACAGATGGCTTAAAGAGCAGAGGAAGTCTCCATATTCAGAATCGAGCCCAGGGCTCTTTGAACTGGAAGGAGTGGAACATGAAGAGTCTAGCACAATATTGATTCGATGAGGAGCCAATGGGATCAGAGAATTAGAGAATGACTATTTGTGGAATGCAGAGAGTCAGGAAAGTTGGGTATTCGAAGGGTCTTTCAGTTAGAGATCTTGAGAATCTATGGTATTCGTGGAATGTGAATCGTTTTTGTACAAATCAGCGTTCGAGATGTTGAGAGTCTTGACAATTAGAAATCTATGAACAGTTTCTCATTTGCAATTAGATGGTACATGAAGAGTCTGTAACCATTTCTATAACGGACGGAGAGAATGAGAACCGACTGAAATTTATATATATATATTGTAGCAAGCAAAAAATGTGGTGAGTTGTTTTGAAGAGAGTAATGGTGTGTAGAGTATTAAGAGATCAGTACTGTAAACTAATACTGAATGAGTAGAATAGCAGAGCAGAGGAACTGAAGAATGTGCTGAACAGTTGAATAGAACAGAGGAGCAAAGAGTCGATGTTGAATAGAGCAGAGTGGTTTGGTAAGCAGAGACATATCTGTATTGTTGCATTTTGATTCTATTGGAAAGTCTAGCAAATAAGGGAGGTAGGGAGGTGCTAGGGGATACTTTATGTCTTTGTCTGCAAGTGGGTGCTTGTAGATATTGAATATTGGTATCTTCACCCAGTTGGTGCTGGGTCACAGTGAGAGTTGATGCTCTGAGCAAGTTGGTACTTGCATTTAGAGGTTGCAGCCTCTTTGAGTCGATGCTCAAAGAAGAAGTGATGTACAGCCATTGAAGTATTTGACATCAAAATAAGAAGAGTTTTTTCCCTTATGGGTTTCCTCGTGAAATATCTGTGTATCATATATGTGATTAAATGTTGTGATTGAATGCTATGTTTTATGTTATCTGCTCTCATGTTTATAAATTTGAATTCATAGCAAAGATTGATTGCCATAAAGTTTATTGATTCTAAGTTAAAAGAAGTATATTGGTAACAAATCTTAACTAGTAACTGATTCACCCCCCGCTCTCAGTTAGTTTATACCTGTAACATAGTTCCCTACCTTAGACATTAATTAATCCATTTTTGTCTTATTTGCCTAGTTTCCAATATTCCACTCTATGCAAGTTGTCTTCCACATGCCATAGAAGTCAAACATGCTAAAACTGAGCCATGGAGAACTTGGGAAGCCTCCTTGAATCCATATTTAGCATATCTTCTTTATTCTAGATCCTCCCTAGCACATATCTACTTTTTCTACTAAGTTTCCTGCTTTATTGAGATTTATGGCAAAAGGGAAAGTAAGACTAGGTGTAGTTGAATTGTTTTTTTCCCTCATCATCCTCCATTATTTTCTCCTAATAAAAACATGTATGAATTTTGTTTCCATCACTTATTAGCTTACCTACTTGACTTTGCCAATTTGTGAACCTCTAGGTAGATTTGGAAACTGCTTTATGTACCTATGGGGGATTTGACTAGATTTAGTAAGTTTGATTTTTGACTATTTCAAATGGCATCCTTATGCATTCGAATCTCTCATGTAATTATATATTGCAGCAGCCTATGAATTCATAAGGTTGGCCATTGTACACTTATTCAATACAGATTAGTGTTATGCTCCAATTTCAGTCTCCTTTGTGTGTAAATTTGCATGTTTGAATAGCAATTTTGTGAGTGCAATTGTTCTATCACTTGGGTTCAATTTCCAAATGGTATCAGAGCCTTTGTAGATCGATTTCTCTCCTTCCATATTTCTATTGCAAGTTCGACATCTTGACTGGGAGCATTTTGCTGACTGAAGGGCATAGTTTCTGAGCTATGGATCAATCTCAGAATATCATCTTGACTCCATTTAATTTATTTGAATGGAAAGCAGAGATGGAGATACTGTTGAGAGAGAAAGGTCTCTACAGGGTGACTATGGCAACTGAGGCAGAGCCCGATGCAGCTGCAGAGAAAATTAAATGGCACAATAGCAGGGATGAGGCCTATGGTCTCTTGTGTCTGAGCATATCCAGAGGCCTCCTTTTCCATATTGATGGATTGACATCACCTAATGAAGTGTGGGAGAAGATTGTAGAGATTTTTGGTAAGACAGATGAGATGAGAGGACATAAAATCAAGAATGAATTGATCTCTTTGAGTCCCAGTAGCTTCGAATCCTTACAACTCAACTTTTCCAAGTTTAAAGCCCTTGTTTTGCAGCTAAAACTGTGTGGAATTGAAAAGAAGGAGAAGAAACTAGTTTTGGCCATACTCTCGAAGCTTGGCCCCGATTATTCAGTGTTTGTTTCGACCTTCCATGCCACCAAGTTGACAACTCAAGCCTGGAAGATTCCTAATCTTGCAGAGTTCATGGAATCCCTCACACAAGAACAAGATAAACTAGTGATGATGGGCACCATCAAGCCTTCCAAAGACCAAGATTTGGTTGCTAGAGATTCGAGGGTGGATTCAAAAGGCAAGAAGAAAGATAAGAAGACACCTAAGCAAAAGAGAGACAAGAAAAAGTCTCAAGAGGAGCCCCATGGTTCCAAGAAAAACTTCCAGAAGAGGAAGAACAAAGGAGAAATGAGCAAGTGCACATACTGCAGTAAGGGCTATCATCCTGAAAGCTCTTGCATGAAGAAGAAAATTGAAATGCTGACCCAACTCCTAGAGAAGAATAACATCTCCCTTCCTGATTGCTCAAAGAAGAGGGAAGGAGGATCAAATTCAGAGGACAGAGAGAGAGTACATGCATTGGTTGCTGGCACATCAAGATCACCTAGCTTCATCATAGAATCTGGAGCTTCAAGACATATGGTTTCGACCAAGGAGGCATTCTCCTTTCTTAACTTGTTGAAAGGTCCACCAATAGTGCTGGGAGATGACTCTCCGACTGATAGTTTGGGGAAAGGAAGGATTGATCTTGACCATGGTAATTTCAGTAATGTATTGTATGTTCAAGGTCTTGCCTCTAACCTCTTGTCAGTGTATCAGATGACTCACACAGGGTCTCCAAAGAAGGTCATATTCTCCCTTGATGATGTTGAAATCATAGATATCTTTAATGGTCAAGTCATTGCAAAAGGAGTTGTAGATCACACTTCGAAGGTATACATGTTTTCACATTTTCTACCCTACTCAAACCCTTTTGCTCTTCTGATTCATGCTAATGAGGCAAGCAAGATTTGGCATGAAATATTTGGCCATCTTAACTATAAGTATCTTTCTAATCTAGGTGAAAAATAAATGGTCATAGGGTTACCAAAGATTAAGTTTTCCAAGGGAGGTTGTCAAGGTTGTATCCTAGGAAAACACCCAGAGCATAAATTTGAGAGAGCTAGTCATGAGAGAACCTCTGCACTTCTTGAGTTGATCCATAGTGGTGTTGCTAGTCAATTTCCTCATATGTCAATGAATCAAGACAAATATGCATTGAACTTCATAGATGCATTTTCCAGGTATTGTTGGGTTTACTTCCTGAAGCATAAGTCTAAAGTTTTTGGCCTCTTCAAAGTCTTTAAGGTTTTGGTTGAAAACTAGTCTAGGAGGAGACTCAAGATCCTCAGATCTAAAAATGGTGGTGAGTATGTCAATTCTAAGTTCATTTAGTATTGTGAAGATGTAGGTATTCATATGAAACATTCAATCCCTTACACACCACAGCAAAACGGTGTTGCAGAGAGAAAGAACAGATCACTGAAGGAGATGGCAACCTGTATGATGGAGGCTAAGAATTTTCCACCAAAGTTTTGGGCCGAGGCTATAAACTACGCATCCTATATCCAGAATAGTGTGCCTCATAAACAGCTTGATGGTATGACTCCTTTCGAAGCCTGGAGTGGGCACAAGCTATATGTGACCCATTTTAGGATTTTTGGCTCAAAGGCTTGGGCTAGAATTCCAACAGAAAAGAGGAAGGCTTTGCAGCCCCAAAGCCAAGAGTGTCTATTTGTTGGGTACTCTAAATATTCAAAAGGGTACAATCTAGTCAATTTGAACACAAACAAAGCCTTCATTTAAAGGAGTGTTCAGTTCCAAGAAGAGCCTTTAGCAGCAGTTGAAGTTGGAGAGTCTTCTTCACCACCAGAACCATTGAATGTAAGTGAAGAGACAAATGAGTTTGATGATTCTGATATGTCTGATAATGATGATTTAATTTCAGATCATGACAGTCCTACAATACCAAAATGGGAAGCAAATACTATTCATGCAGCTGGGGAACTAGTTGGAAATCCTAGTGATCCTAGGAGGACTAGATCTCATTTTGAGAGTGCCCTGTGTATGAAAGACCCTTTGTTTGCAGAGAAGTGCTATCTGATGGTTGAATCAAACCCACAGAAATATGAATATGTAGCACATGATCCAAGATGGAAAACAGCCATGAAATAAGAATTCAGCTCACTCCAGAAGAACAACACTTGGGAATTGGTTGATCTTCCCCCAGGGAGGAATCTAGTTCAATGTAAGTGGGTTTTCAAAACTAAGTTTGCTGCTGATGGTTCACCTTTTAAATATAAGGCAATATTGGTAGCCAAGGGATACTCATAGGTACATGGTATTGACTACAATGAGACTTTTGCACCAGTGGCAAAGATGGACTCCATCAGGCTAGCCTTAGCCATTGCAGCTTCGAAGCAGTGTGAGGTACATCACATGGATGTGAAGTGTGCTTTCCTGAATGGAGATATTACTGAAGAGATTTACATGCAGCAGCCTGAATGGTTTGTGTCTAATCCATATTTTGTGTGCAAGTTAAATAAATCATTGTATGGGCTTAAGCAAGCCCCAAGGGCTTGGTATGCCAATATTATAGGCTTTCTGCTATCATTGAGTTTTGTTCGAAGCAAGTCTGATCCTAATGTTTATTTGAAGTTGATTCATGTTTCTTTGATTATTATTTTCTTGTATGTGGATGACCTTCTGATTATAGGAAGTTCAAAGAAAGAAATTGCCTCCTTGAAGGATACAATGAACCATGCATTTTCTATGACTGACTTGGGATTGTTGAGCCAATTCTTGGGTCTCAAAATTTCTCAATCCCAACATGGAATAAAAGTACATCAGTCCAAGTATTCTTTAGATTTTCTAAACAAGTTCAACATCAAAGATTGCAAGCCAAGCAAGACTCCCTTCCTTTCAGGAGTTAAGCTTGAAGAAGCAGGTTCTTCTCCTATGGTAAATAATACACTGTATAGGCAGTTGATTGGGTGTTTGCTGTACCTTACACACACTTGACCTGATATTTATTATGCAGTAGGTGTGGCTTCAAGATACATGGATCAGCCTCATGAGATCCATTGGAGAGCAGCCAAAAGGATCCTTAACTTTGTTCAGAGAACAAGAACTCATGGGATCTTCTCCAAAGCTAAATCTGATCTTGATTTGATTGGGTTTATTGACAGTGATTGGGAAGGTGACAACACAAATCAAAAGTCAACATCAGGATATGTGTTCATGCTTGTTGAAGGACCAATCAGCTGGTCAAAAAATAAACAGAGTGTGATAGCACTCTCATCTACAGAAGCAGAGTACAGGAGAGTTGTAAATGCAGTAACTCAATGTTTATGGATGCAGGGGATACTTGGTGAGTGTGGCTTTGAATCAAAGTTTTAAACTATTATATATTGTGATAATCAGAGCACCATTTGAATCTGGAATGATCCAGTTCAGAGACAGAGAACCAAACACATTGAGATCCATATGCACTACATCAAATAGCTTGTGCATGATGGCACCATTCACCTACTCTTCTGTGCATCTTCAGAACAAGTAGCAAACATCTTCACCATAGTTTTTTGTGAGAACAAATTCAGCAATATCAAATCACTTCTGGGGATTACTGATCATGCTGTGAATCATGATTGATGACAATATTTTTAGTTTTTTTTAACCGTCCATGTTTAAGAGAGTATTTTCCCACTGGGTTTTTGCCTCTTTCCTTGGTTAAATGGACATGCAGTATGTAAAGGGTGACTAAGTGTTGTTGCTAGGCCCTATATTTTTCTGATATTTACTCATAAAGTCGGGATTAATGGGGGGTGTTAGAATAATCAACCCATAGTTACCTACCCTAGACATCAATTAATCCATTTTTGTCTTATTTGCCTAGTTTCCAATATTCCACTCTATGCAAGTTGTCTTCCACATGCCATAGAAGTCAAAATTGCTAAAACTAAACCATGGAGCACTTGGGAAACCTCCTGGAATCCATATTTAGAATATCTTCTTTAGTCCATATCCTCCCTAGCGCATATCTTCTTTTTCTGCTAAGTTTTCCGCTTTATTGAGATTTATGGCAAAAGGGAAAGTAAGACTAGGTGTAGTTGACTTGTATTTTTCCTCATCATCCTCCATTATTTTATCCTAATAAAAGCATGTATGAGTTTTATTTCCATCACTTATTAGCTTGCCTACTTGACTTTGCCAATTCGTGAGCATGTAGGTAGATTTGGAAACAACTTTATGCACCTATGGAGGATTTGACTAGATTTAGTAAGCCTGCATTTTTACTATTTTGAATGGCATCCTTATGCATTTGAATCTCTCATGTAATTATATATTGCAGTAGCCTATGACTTCATAAGGTTGGCTATTGTACACTTATTCAATACGGATTAATGTTATGCTCCAATTTCAATCTCCTTTGTGTGTAAATTTGCATGTTTGATTAGAAATTTTGTGAGTGCAATTGATCTATCACTTGGGTTCAATTTCCACAAATGGGTCCACAATGTTGCAATTTTAATCTTAGAAAAAATTTGTTACTGCTATGGCTCAATGTACACATATATGAGTTTAAATATTTATGATATGACCATAACAAAATCATATGTAGGAATAAATATATTGTAATGAAGTAAATGCGCCCAATACATTCATACATCTAGTTCATATGGTCCTTTATTAATTGAAAGTTGAGTGAAGTGCCTAGAGAAGTTTTCATTAAGAGAATTTATGTTCTAAGTCTTTGATCGTCGTTGGTTCAAATTCATTGTGGATTAGCTTGAACGAATATAATTAATTCTTCACCTTGGTTACATCCATATTTTGGAGTGGTATCTACGCCAAATGCTTATGGTTAAGAAATAAATCATTCCTTTATAACGTGTTAAGTGGATTTTTTTTTTTTAAATTAAGATGAGCATTTATTAGTCCTTTTCTTTGGCTACATAGACTCTAGTAAACAAAGTGCTAACTTTTCATAGACATTATAACCTAGATTTTATGTTGTACATGGTTGTACATGTTTTTTCAACCAATTAAGTGCATAAAAAGTTGTCTCCCTCCTATGAAACATTTGGAGACTCACCTCTTTTGAGCATGTCTATGAATTATCGATTGCTTAATCCTTTATGATTTATGTCCATATAATTTATTTGTATTAGAAATACATAATGATGTAACCGCTCCTTTACAACTTGTTAAGTGGACAATTTGTTTTAATAAAGGTGATCATTTACTTTTGTTAGTATGTTCTTTATAACAATTTATATCTTGCAATGAAATGTGGGAAAAAGATACTAGTTGATTCAACATGTTTATGAATTATTGATGACTAAATCCTTTATGATTTATGCCGATGTAAGTTTATTTGTATTAGAAATATATAATGATGTATTTAAAAATCCATTAAGTACATAACTAATAATTCCACTAATTCCAAATGGTTAATGAGTACCAAGATTTGGTGAGTTGGATATGTATACTAGACTTTGTTAGTCTTCATTAAAGCAGATGAAATTTTCGAATAATAAGTTCCACTTAGAGCATTGTCACCTGATTCTCTGGTTGACCTATGAGGATCATCTCTTTGAATATCCGTGGTTTTGGGGGGCTTACAAAACAAAAATCCCTTAGGACACTCTTCTCTACTCTGAACCCTGACATGATTTTGATTCAAGAAACCATGTGTGATCACTTCTCTGCACTTCACCTTTTTCCTAAGTTGAAACCTCTATGGTAGTTTTGTGCTCTTGACTCTCACGGTCTCTCTGAGGGACTTCTCACTGGGTGGAACCAATATTTCACTCGCTGCAAGGATTTTCAATCCTTTGTTGGTATCTTAGTCAAAGTGAGATTCAAGGGTCATGACTCTGTCTTCTTCATTTTGAACTGATATGGGACTTACTCTAACAGAGTCACTTTTTGGGACAATGTACTAGATAGGGGCATTTTTTACTATCCCAACCTTATACTTGTAAGGGATTTAAACTTTACCCTATCAAATGCTGAGATCTGGGGAAACAACGCTCGATTGGATCACATGGTACATTACTTTACTTACCTTCTAGATACTGCAAATATGGTGGAATTAGCCCCCCACCATATTGGTTGTACTTGGAGGAATGGTCAGACGGGGCATGAGGGTGTTAGAATATGACTTGATAGGTTTCTAGCATCATTCCAACTTATTCCTGTTTTAAATCACTACAATTCTTGGACCCATCCTTTTAGGGTTCTGAACATTACCCGGTATGCCTAGAGTGGAATATGGCACCTACTTGTTATATTTATCCTTTTAAGTTCAATAGGTCCTAGCTTCTGGAAAAATCTTTTTGTGATATTTTCGACACTTCTTGGACCACTTAGGTTCACCCTTATCTTGACCCTATGTCTGCACTTACCTTTAAACTCAAGAGACTCAAGGGTATTGTTAAGGATTGGGAAAAAAAGATGAATCTGGCAAAAGCAAAAGAGAAAAAATATATAGACTCGGCCATCCAGGTTCTCATCACCACTCATATCTCTGGTATACTGTCTGTGAGTGAGGCCTTGCATCTCTCATAGTTAAAGGCTCATCAGGAATCACTGTTGTCTCACCATATTCTTACCTGGAAACTCAAGAGCAAAGTTGATGGGTTAAATGAGGGGGATGCTAACACTAAATTTTTCCCCACCTATGCTTCTGCCAAAACAATTTCCAAATCTATTTGGGGCCTGTCGAACCAACATGGTGAGATGATTGAAGATGAAGCTCAGCTTAAGCTCATCGGTGCCTCTCACTTCTATGAACTAATTATTGATGATGGGGCTACCCATATTGAGGACCAACTCAAAGTTATCAGACTTTTCCCCACCCTTGTACTTGATGAAGAAAAAGAGTTTTTTTCTGTTTGATTTTGCACTTTCTGATATTGAAGGAGTACTTAAAGATTTCAAAAAAGATAAAATTCTCGGCCCGGATGGCTGGCCGGTTGAATTTTACCTCCATTTCTTCGAACTGGTTGGTCTTGACATTCTAAGGGCTATTGATCAGTCTAGGACTAAGGGTAGGGTGTCTAGTGCACTTAATTCCACATTTATTACATTTATTCCTAAGTGTGATAAACCTACCTCCTTTTCTAAGTACAAACCTATCTCCCTATGCAACCTGGTTTATAAGATCATATCCAAGCTGGCTACTATCAGATTAAAACATATCTTGGACAGAGCCATGTCTAGGAATCAGTTTGGGTTCCTCCATAATATGCAGATCATAGAACCTAATGGTATTGCACATGAAGTAATGCATTCTATTAAAGTGGAAGAGAAAAAAGTTATGATTCTCAAGTTAGACTTGGTCAAGGATTTTGATAGGGTGAACTGAACATTTGTTAGACTTGTCCTATTACAGATTAGTGTCCCAGTGGTTGGTATTAATTGGATTATGGGTTGTGTGGAATCATCGAATTTTGTTTTTCTTGTAAATGGTACACCATCCAATTTCTTCCCGGTCTCTAGGGGCATCAGACAGGGATTCCCCCTCTCCCCTCTTCTCTTTATTTTGACTATTGAGAGACTGATTCTTCTGATTACTAGTGCGGACCAAAGAGGGGCCATTTATGGTATCAAGGTTTCTCCATCCTTGAATTTGAATCACCTTCTATTTGTGGATGATGTTATTTTGTTCGGTCTAGGGACTCTTGTGGAATGGCAGCATTATAAATAACTATTAGACCTCTTTTGTTCTGCAACATGAATGAAAATCAGCGATGAAAAATATTCATTTTTGTACAATGATATTGATGATCCTACCAGAGAAAATATCTCTCCCTTGCTTCCATTTAAAATGGAGCCTCTATCTGTGGGATTCAAGTACTTGGGATACTACCTCAAACCATTGGGTTATTGTGTTAATGACTGGCAATGGCTTATAAAAAAATTTGAGAAAAGAATCTATAACTGGACTTACAGGATTCTATCACTTGGAGGAAGGATGATCCTGGTTAAAGCAGTCCTGTTGGGGTTGTCTGTCTATTGGATCAGCTTGGATCGGATGCCCAAAACTATTATGAACTATCTTAGATATCACTTGGTCGATTGGCATACGATTTCCAAACCATACACTTTTAGAGGATGGAATATCAAAAATTTGGACTGGTTTAGTCTGGAACTTAGACTGAAAAGTATTTGGTTGGTACTGAATGGTGAGGGCTTATGGTCTCTTATTGTCAAACATAAATACCTGAAGAATGGGTCTTGTGAAGAGTGGCTACACCTACAGGTATTTAATATTCAAGGCACCTCTTTTATATGTAACGGTTTCATCAGAGCATTGTCATGGATAACTAGGTGCTTGGGATGGAAGGTTGGAAATGGTCAAAGCATAAGGATTGGTGTAGACCCCATTGTTGGTTTAAACTATGACTTTGTTCTTCTTAAGGACCTCAGGATCTACTTATAATATTATGCAGTGCTCTGATGAAACCATTACATATAAAAGAGGTGCCTTGAATATTAAAGACCTATCATGGATAACCAGGTGCTTGGGATGGAAGGTTGAAAATTGTCAAAGCATAAGGATTGGTGTAGACCCCATCGTTGGTTTAAAATATGACTTTGTTCTTCCTAAGGACCTCAGGATCTACTTAGAATATTATGGCATTACTACTCTTGCAGATGCTCACTTTTGGGGATTGGGCTCCATTGCTCATCAACACTGCCTCACTGTTGAGCATCTTGATTTAGATGGTGCTTGGAAGTAAGTGTGGACATTGTATATCAACGGGATATATCATGGTGGACTCAGACTTGGACATTGTCTGGAATCACTGGTTTGGTTGTATAACAAGAGGTCTGGGAAGGTCACAACTCGATTGGCTTATGATCTCATAGTTAATTGCTCCCTTTCATCTCACCCTCATAGGACTCTTGTGCAGATATGGAAGTATAATTTACCACTAAAGATTATTTGTTTTATCTGTCTCTGTATATCCAATTGTATTAATACATTGGCCAATTTACTAAAGAAGGGTTGGATTGGTCCCAACCATTGTAGCCATTGCTTCTTTGATGCAAAATCTGTCAACCATCTTTTCATTGACTGTAGGTTTACAAAGAAATTTATCTCTGGTCTCAACTCAACTCGTAATCGTCCTATTATATGGAATGAGCCCACTTATATGGAGAATTTGGTTAAATGGCCGAGGGTGAAAAGGAATTACTATATCTTTGTCTACTCTTGACTTGGCATATATGGATCTCTAGAAATAAGACCATTTTTTAGGATCATAGATCAGTTCTGAACACATAATATTTAATATTTTGGATAATTTGAAATTACATCATGTATCTATACATCAGAGACCCAATAGGAGACTTATATGATCATCACCTGTATATGACTTCCCAGCTGGTTTTTTTTACGGTGCCTCTACTAATAAGATTCATAATCTATTGATCGTCTTCTAGTTGGTTCTGAGTGTCCCACCTTTGTTGAGATGGGGTGGGAATGGATTTGACCCAGCTTTTGAGGCCCTTTTTAACTCTACGGAGCTTTTCCTTCCATATATAAAATGTCGAGCTGGTGATCAAGTCTGACTATGGATTACTGACTACTTCCAAGAAATCCTTTTGGGAGGTCCAAAGAGAGTTGAAGCGAAAGGGAATAGGACCCAGGTTTGATTCCTTTTTTATCTCTAGGATGATTGTCTTATGATCTGAGCTTCCAAATGTTAGGATTCTAGATAAAGGGTTTATGCCTAGCAGTAGAAAGGAGTCATGTACTAGGAATCTATCCAGTCTAGCAGCTATATGCCCCAAGCCTATCCTTTTATTGGTCCAAGTGTGTTTTCCATTAGAGGGGGCTATATCTGCCAGCTCCCAATCTAGAATAACCTCATCGAATTGTTCCTGGATGGGGTCATAGAAAATAATACCTACCCTTTTTTCATATTGATCCAAGATGACATTTAAATCCCCTGCTAAGATGATGTTGTCCAAGATAATACTATTGCTAACTTCCTGAAGGCAAGTCCAACAATATTTTTTTTTCCGACATAAGATCATGAACATACATATTAAAGAGACATACCTGAATTCCTGGTTTTTTTTCAAGAAGTCATGTAAAGATCCAATGAGTGCAGGTTTGGGTTTCGACTAATTCATACAACGAAGCATCCCAGAGGTTGTCATGAATATAGACACTTCCATATAAATTTCCAAAAAAACCAAGAATTTCAACCATAAAAGGATAAGGATGAAGGATGGAAATCGTCTAATAATTCTAAAACTAATCCTAAATATGAGCAAGGGCCTCGCATAGAGGACAACAAAGAATATTCAGTCAAAACTGCTCCAACCACCCCTCCAAATAAGTCGGCTGAGAAAGCCCCCTCTAAGGACAATGAGAACATCTTTTTCAAGGACTCGAGGAGAATGAAGGTCTTGAAGCCTTGGAAGAGGCTTCAAAATATCTTGTGGCAGGTCAGCCATAGGCAGTCTTTGAAGTAGAGGAAATTTGAACTTAGACGGAGGAATTCATTGAATCTAAATCAAAAGAATAAAAGAAGAGGAAGGGGAACTAGAGAATTCAATGTGAAGTAAGAATAAATCTACTCATGGAAAAAAATTGACCAAAAACCAATAGGAGAACGATACCTATAAGGAAAAGCTACATGGATCCCGACAAACCCTTGAAAGGATCCTAAGGAACCCTCAAAACTCCAGGAAATCAGGGCCACCCACAAAAGGGGTCCCACCTTCCGCCAAAGGTAAGTAATGAAGGTTCTCTCTTGGAATTGTAGGGGATTGCGTAGCAAAAGAAAAGAAGGAGAAATGAAAGACTTGATAAAAATTTATCATCGTAGTCTGCTACTAATTCAGGAGACCAAAATGGAGGAAAATTCTTTCCTCCATTCTGCTTCAAATTTCTGGAAAAAAGGAAAAGGCATCACAGTCATCTCTAGAGGAGCATCCTGAGGTTTGGGTACCCTCTGGGATGCTTCATTGTATGAATTAGTCGAAACCCAAGCCTGCACTCATTGGATCTTTACATGACTTCTTGAAAAAAAACATGGGGGCCTCATACACCAAATTGGTGTCTCCCTTGGTCGTGACCTTAAAAATAGATTATTATTATTATTATTATATTATTATTATTATTATTATTATTATTATAACTATGCTAGTAATTGATGGTCTTGTAATAATGATAATTTTATTAACACTTGTAAGTAAGTGAATAATAACTTATTTTCCTTTGGCAACCCTTTCCGTGATGTCACATAAATTATCGTTAACCTGGTTCTCAAATTTTCACTAGCCTTTAATCTTTCCCCTAATGCCATCTTGTTTCATTGCAGCGTACCTTAGTCTCCTATATCTACTTTTATTCTTTTTCTATTTTCAATATACATCATACATCTACTACAATGCAAAGTGGTTTTGAAGTCTATAATTTTTGCTTCTAAGACAGTCATGTTATTTTTCATCACTGTTGGACTTCCCTGAAATATCAACAAGGCACATCGCCATAGTTTCCATGATTGTTCCAACCATACTACTGGTCAGGTTAGCTTGGGTATATAAACTGGGTATATTGATTATAATTGCAAAAGTTTATGCGTCATACTTCATGCAATTAAACAATTTATTTTCTCAAAATATAAACTCTCTTTGTAGTAATAATAATCAGGTTTCTTAATCTTGAGATAGTCTAGTGAGCAAAACAAGATTTATTGCTTGTTAGTAAAATATGGTTTCCTAAGGCTCAAATAGGGCTCCCTGAGACTGGTCTAGATTGGGGTTTAGAGGAGGCGACCGATTCTCTGCGAGCCAGAGGTCTTTCTTGGCATCTGGAGACACTTCCAATCTTTGGATCTAGAGAGTGTCATGGTAATATTTTAATAATCCAAAGATTGAAAGGTCTTAAGTTGAACTCCTAAGGATCTAACTTAGTTAAGTTAATAAAAACAGAGGTCTAGGAAGAGTAACATCAAACTAGCAATATAACCTAAGCTATTTTCATAATTCAAAACATCATTTAACAAACTAACATACTCTTAAGCAAATTCGTGATACAAACTGAAATAAACAGAACTAGTTTCACTATAATTTAATCAAAGGAATTTAATCTAAAAATCAAGCAATGAATTACAAATACTTTACAAAAAAACTTGAAAACTGTATTAGACACAACCGAATCTAAAGGCTATTCTAAAAGCAAAAGAATCTGAAAGCTATTCTAAGTTCAACTGGTTGCTACTTCATGAGAGAAACCTACATACTCAGCATAATATTAAACTGAAATCTATGCTACAGGAAACATGAATGATTACATAAACAAAACTAAACAACCAATTTATACTAATTGTAGAGAAAGAAATAACAAAACCTACACAAATATGTAAAAAATTGTTTGTCGGGGGGCCCTCTTAGAGAACAGAGTGATGCTTCTTTTAATCAAACTCGATCATACACAGTGCAACAAGACTTTCATTAAATTAAAAGGGTAGCATTACAGAGTTTTCACATTGAACTAATTGTATCAAATAAAAGACAGAGACTTAAAAGAATCGTAGGACTAGTTCTAAATCACATGACAGCATCTATATATACATTGTTTGATAGAAGGCAAGCAAGTTGACCCTTTAGTGGTCGGCTACTCTCCACGATAAGGCTGTCATTATGGAAAATAAGTGCACTAACAACTAACAGATGACAGTTACTCTTCTCTCGCAGATTGGCTTCCCTCTGACGCACTATGTGGCTGATGACTTCAATCCAAATCAAAGCCAACATCAGGGTGTCTCGCAGAGACATGAGATGGACACTTCTTCCAGAAATAGACTGATGTTGAGACGCTGGTGTGTGGTGATGATAGTTCCTAGCCATTTTGTGCCTTTAACGCATAGAAATATAACCTGGAAAGCAAGTTGGATAGGCTCTCCATATATCTAGATGAACGCGTGTCTGTTTGTTAGCATGTCTAAAAGACCATATAACCTGCAAACAATAATACACATGAATTAATACATCGAATGCACTTCATATTATGTCAATTTTAACCATTGAAATCGTAAAATGATGATAATAAACAAAATTGATATAAATCTTAAATTTATTCATACCTGAGGCTGGAATGGTGAGTTGCATGGTGCAAAAGATGCCAAAAGGTAACAAAATATGCATTAGTATGTAAATTATTTAACCCAAAAATGGTGACAAAATGGGGACCAACATCCCCCCAAACTGGAATAATACCAAGTCCCATTGGTCAAAGAAAAATATATCATGAGGAAGGAGGTAAAGCTGCATTAGCAGCTGCCTCCAACTTTGATGAAATGGACTATTTGAATTTCAACTTCTTAGCCTGAGCCTTCAAAAGAGCACACCTTGCTTGTCAATCCTTCTATGATATGCTAATGGTTTTTTGTAGGTCCTCCATATTCTTAATTTGTAACCGCAATTCTCTGTTTTCCTCACGAATCTCTGAAATTAACTTAACATGTGCTTCATTTTTCTTCGTTGATTGAGTTAACTTGGAAGTTAACTGAGCTAATGTTGTCTATGATGGTGTACATGGCTTTGGGGACTGGTTGAAATCCCATGGAGGGCTCATTTTTGTTGAAGGCAGATCCAAATCAACAGTAGAAAGGGGGTCTTCATGGTTGATACCCTGAACAGATGCAGGAATGTCCATTTGATCGGCATCCTTGAGTAACTCGGCAGAAAGGCTTGCTAATGCTAAGAGTGATGAGTTTGGGTCATTTTTCTCTACCTCGACCTCATTATCTAGATAACCAATCTGTTGATCAAGTTCCACTACGGTCTGGGTACTGGGCCGAATCCTGCGTTGAACGCCTTTAGCCTTCTGTCTTCTAGTATGAGGTCGTGAAAAAGGAACAAGTTCAGCAAACACAGGACTAGCAGGGGTATCTTGTACAGGTGAATTACGTTCTGAGACATCTTCATGAAGGAGGACAATATTGGGGTTTTCATCTTCTACAGGCGAGGTTGGTATTGACTCAGGATTAAAATGACAAGACCGTTTACAAATATTAAGTTGGGGATTAAGCACTTTGAACACAAAGGTCTCCCAAGACTGGTTTCCTTCTTTAAGCTAATCCAGGATTAACCATTTTATTAAACTGTGGTGGTACAGACTACTCTGGGGATGAAGAGTATTCTTTCCAACCAAATTCGACATTTTCTCTAAGCTATGACAGAAAAAGAAAGGGAAATTCAAAAATCTATTATCAACAATGTGGGCTAATAACTAAAGCTGACAAGACTTAAAAATGCTAAACTTACCTTCGCAGGTAACCAAATGAATGATGACTGTCAATGGCTTGATATATTCCCGCTTTATCCAACTGTAATGGTAGCCTTTTACAACTGTTACATACTGGAACTCAGGCTTCAAAGCAAAATTATGTGATTCTCACAGAACAAACAAATGTTTATGCCATCGCTCTACCTCTCGGGGAAGCTTAATGGTGCGGGTAATCGACTCTTCAGTTACTTGAAAAGAAAGGTGACCTACTCTAGCCATCCTCCCATCAAACCGCATTGCAAACAACAATGAGATCTCCTCGTCGGAACCTTGCAACAAATGGAGGAATGGGTAATAACGGCTAGTGATGGAAATGGAATTAAAGAAGGTTCGCATAGTGCTAGTTTTAAAGCATGCCACATTTAACCTACCAAACGATCATGCAACCAGCTCGACATACCTAAACGATCGTGCCATTATGACAATCTTCGGAACGTGTGATGTCTAAAGCGTGTGATTGAATGAATTTTTAATTTTTAGTTGGTTCAACCATGTCCAAAGCAAGCTTTGGACAGGTTGAACATGTAACTTAATGCACGTGTATAACCAAACTCATAACCATAACCTTAGTTCAATGAGGAGGGTGGCTTATCTGATAGCTTATACATGCGATCGCAGAAAGAGGATATGATGATGGCAAAGTCATGATAACTAAAAGGTACTTGAATTTCATATCATATCCATATAGGGGTGAAATAAGATCATATTAGATTTAATTTGTACAATCATTAATCAGCATTACTCATAATATCATATAGATGTGATCCTAATTGTATGACTTGTCTTTTTACCCAATAAAATTAATCCAACACTTAATCATAGGTACGAAAATATCATAATTTTTTTTTATTCAGCCTATCATTTAACTTCTTATTCATACCAACATTCAACCCTTCATATGACCCTTCATACACCTTTTCATATGAAATAATTATTTAGCGTTCTTACTTATTCATCCATGATTTTAAGGCCATTTTCACTATCTACATTATCCTCCAAACAGTTTACCATTTGGAAATGAGTCTTTTATAAGTAAAAATGAAGACAAACAATCAGCTAATCCTCCCCCAAACCAAAGATATGGCATGTCCTCAAGACATTCACAAAAACTAAGTAACTTCCAAAATAAATTAAGAAATTGCAGTCATGCTACTGTAAGTATGTAAAAAGAAAGAAAAATTAACTAATAAATGGAAAGGATTCAGATATATATATTGAAAAATAACAGTGCTCAAATATATAATTGTATAAATTTATCATCTACCATGTGATGAAGAGATAGGTGAAAGGATCATAGGTAAAACTAGACACCCTTTCCTTGTTGTAAAGATATCTTTTCATCTAAAACATTCTTGAGCTCGCCTTCGAATTTGTAGAAGTATACAGCTATGGGTCCCATTTCCAGGATAAGCGTATCAGAGATATTGATTGAATTCAGATTGTCAGATCCAAGGCCATCTTATAGTGATTCTTTAATGGTATCATAAACAAGAGACCTAAACATATTTTACTATTCAACCATGTACCTAGTGGTGCATTAACCAGATCTCTTTTACCTGATATTGCCCCGCTGCCAACAAGCCTGTTCAGTACACCGATGGGTTTATCTTGGTACCATGCAAGCATAGCCCCACTTCCAGTGAGCCTATTCAGTACCTCAACGGGTTTACTTGCATTTATCGAACTTCCTTATTGTTAGGTTATTACTTAGCATTGACCCGCTAGTAGCAGGAATGTTTAGTACCCCGACGGGTTTGCCTTGTATAAAGATTCTAAGTATAGGAAGTCGATTGGTACTAGAGCGTGCTAAGCCCTGCTAAACACATGAGTTTATTTTTTTTTTTCATACAATGGCCTTAATTATAGACTATGTCAAAAGAGAATAACTTCAAGGTGTTCCTGGGCCTTTCAGTCCATTTTCTTTATAAAAGATAATGTTCCCCACAAGCAAAAATTCCACTTATCCTGGAGTGTTCTCAAAAATATTTAAGAGTTAGGTTTTGATAACAAGTGGAGATAAGCTAGTAATATCTAGGTATTAAAATTCTGGAAAACGTGATAATTGAAACGGATCTTTTGAGAACTTGTTAAAGTAATCGGGAATGTACATATCTAAATCGAGCCATCGTATATAAATCATAAGAAAACCATAAAATAAATGGTTTGAAACTTAAACTTCAAAGTCAAGATTAGTACTTTTCCTTTTCAGATGATATCCTATAGAAAAGACCCATTTGTAACTGAATTTCAAAACCATTTATTAGATGTTGATTTTATTCTTGAAAACATAGAAGAAGAGTACCCTAGGAAATGACATGACTCTTATTTATTGAAAGAGATATACACATACTGACATATTTACAAAAGGTGATGACCTATAATAAATTTGTTTTTTAAGAATCGGGAGGAGGAAGAGTATTTGGATTACCTATATCTTGATAGGATCCATCTTAATCTCCTGGGGAAACACATGATGCCCCTTAAATATATTACATGGGGGGATTTTATTTAATGGACATTCCTGTCGAGGATGTTTAGTATTACATGTTGGACAGACATTGCTTTTTGTTGCTCATTCTTCTTCCTAGTTCTTTAGGTAGGTTTGGTTTCTATAGTCAGTGTACCTAGAAGGTTTCTTTCGAGGTGGGAATGGAGCAACCCAACATGCTTTTCTAGGATAAATATTCCTTTGATCACTCATTCTTTTATTGGTTCATATAGGAGTAGGGGATGCTACTATGGATGTGTCAATTTGAGGGGTTACTATTACCAAAGAGAGCTTCCACCTAGGTAAGATCAATAAATTTCAGCTTCCTTACTTCAAGAATTATATTATTTGACTTTGTTACTTAGTGGAAGATTAAGAGGTTCCCTAGTTACTTATTTTTAAATTTTGTCAAGAATAGGGCCCTCAGGTCCTCTTTCCAGGATCTCTTCTCTTTCTATGATTTCCCCCTGTAAGAATTTCTTTATGTTTCCAGCAAAACTACTTCCTATAAGTGTTTTTTTTTTCGATGACTTTTCACTGAGTTGAAGGTTGAGGTCAAAATGTCTCTAAAAACTTAGGAAAATTTTACTATCTTAACGAATCTATCTTATACTACTACTACTAGATTTGGGGCTTCCTGTTATAACAGATGTGCAGGTTCTTACCTCTCATATTATTGCTCCCCTGTTACCATCCTGCATCTATTCTACCTTATGAAACAACTCCCCGGCAACGACGCCAAAAATGTTGGGAAAAATATTGTCTCAAATAATTTACCTAATATTTAATTATCAACTGGGGTTACTAGGCTTAGAGTTGCTAAAAAATATATGCAAAGGTAGAGAGTGTCATGGTAATACTTTAATAAGCCAAATATTGAAAGCTATTAAGTTGAAGTCCTAAGGATCTAACTTAGTTAAGTTAATAAAAATAGAGGTCTAGGAGGAGTAACATCAAACTATTTATAAATCTCTGGATATAAACAGTGTTATGATAATGAACTATTATATTTTGAGAAAGTGACTACATGAAGAAGAAATTACAATATTATACATACACTAACTAATGTACATAAATCAACCAAATCATCTTAATTCCACTCTCCTTGATTATTTTGAGGGTAAGCATTTATTGTTATAGGAACTACGACATGAGAGGTATCAAAATGGCTCTCAAAAGAAGTATAAAAGCTGACTGGAATTAAGTCTAGTTTGATCTCCACAAAAATGTGAAAACTGAGAAATGTCTAGTTACAAGAAATAGTAAACATGATTGTTTATGAATACACAACTCCTTCTCACAAAATACTATATAAAATTAGACATGATTTATAGTCGAACAAAATACTTATGAAAAGTGATCTAAATCCTATCTTATAGATTCCTAATTATATGATTAAGAGGACAAGTGGTATTATGTGTAAAGCACTTAATCTATGAATATAATATACAAAGGAACAACTTAAAAATCAAAATCTCAATTACATATCAATACAATGAGTTAAACTACATAATATAACTCCTATGCATAAGGTAAAAATAAAGAGGAAAGAGAAATAAGGTTTAACAAGGAGCCCACACAATCTCATCTAAGGATATTTAAGAGAAAACATAAACATTATCTAACCTTTATTATCAAGACAAAGTTATGCAAACTAAGAAAATAAGCTTTAAAACAAATTATAAACACACAGGACTGAATGAACGACTGTATAACAGGTGGAAATGAAGGTCTGTACAAAGGGTGGAACAGATTGTCTGTATGATAGTCTGTTTGAAGAAAATGCTAAAACTTTAAGGAAACAGTAAATTTAAAAGCTTTATTGAAGGGCATCTTCCTCATGCATGTACTACTGCAATGTAAAAGCAAGAAATAAACCTACTTTAATGATTGAATTCGATATCAATATAACCTAAGCTAATTTCATAATTCAAAACATCATTTAACAAACTAACATACTCTTAAGCAAATTCATGATACAAACTAAAATAAACAGAACTAGATTCACTATAATTTAATCAAAAGAATTTAATCTAAAAATCAAGCAATGAATTATAAAGACTTTACAGAAAAACTTGAAAACTCTATTAAACACAACAGAAATAAAGGCTATTCCAAATGTAAAAGAATCTGAAAGATATTCTAAGTGCAACCGGTTTCTACTTTATGAAAGAAACCTACATACTCAACATAATATTAAACTAAAATCTATGCTTTGAAGAAACATGAATGATTATAGAAACAAAACTAAACAACAGAATTATACTAATTGCAGAGGAAGAAATAACAAAACCTACACAAAGATGTAAAAACTTTGTATATCGGGGGGCCCTCCCAGCGAACAAAGTGATGCTTCTTCTAATCAAACTCGATCATACACAGCACAACAGGAATTTCATTAAATTAAAAGGGTAGCGTTACAGAGTTTTCAGGCTAAACTAATTGTATCAAATAAAAGACAGAGACTCAAAAGACTTGTAGGACTAGTTCTAAATTGCATGACAACGTCTATATATACATTGTTTGATAGAAGGCAAGCAAGTTGAACCTTTAGTGGTCGACTACTCTTCACGATAAGGCAGTCATTATGGAAAATAAGTGCACTAACAACTAACAGATGACAGTTCCTCTTCTCTCACAGATCGGTTTCCATCTGGCGCGCGATGTGGCTTATGACTTCAATCCAAATCAGAGCCAGCATTAAGGTGTCATGAAGAGACATGAGATGGACACTTCTTCCAGAAGAAGGGTGATGTTGAGAAGCTGGCACGTGGTGATGATAGTTCCTGGCCGTTTTGTTGAAATATTGTAACTTCGAACAGTATTCTATATGTATCTTTTTGTGGTCCCCGATGGTCCTACCGGGAGAACCACTTGTATTACATTGTACCCCGATGCTCCTAATCGGTAGAACTAATAAGAGTCATGAGGTAGTCCCCTCTAATTGTAAAGGTGGGTCATCAACACCCCAGTGTGGTTACTTGAGCCTACATGTTTAACTTGAGCCTACATGATTTAACTCGAGCTTACATGTCAAATGAGTTAACTTAAGTGAATGGATGAATATAAATAGAGGTGTAGTGCTCCTCATTTGTGACACACACTCTCACTTGTGTAGTGCATTAGTGGAGAAGAGAAGTAGCTGCAGAAGGAGGAGGATCAGGCTTTGATCTCCTTGCTGGTTTTATCTTTTATCTTTTTGGGGCATCTATATTGAGGAAGCTTTTGCTGGGTTTTCCCAAGATAAATCTTTGTGTTCCTTTTTTATGGTTGTGCTTGTCTATCTTTCAGTGATCTTGTTTATATGCTTTTGTCATGAAAATGAAATGAAATACTGATGTCTTAGCTAAGCATATAAAAATTCAACATGGTATCAGAGCTAACCTAAGAAGAAGACATTATGTAACTTCAAAAGATAGGGCTTCTTAATTTTTGGGTCTCTCTCCACAATCCATCAGCAAAATTATGCTAGGATGACTCTCCATTGAAGGGTGCATCTTTCTGTCGAAGCGAAATTCGATTCTGAGCATTTTCAGTTTTCGATGTGGAAATTAGGGCTTTCTACAGAAGAGGAATTTTTGAGCGATACTGGCATAGTATTGTTCTCCTCATCAAAACCGAATTTTAGAGACCTGGATCAAGAAATTTGGTTGGGTGAAACTCTGGGAAAGTCAAACCCTAGTTTGACCCCGAGCTAGAAAAAACCTTAAATACTAAAACTGCTACGTTTTGGTACATTCACTATATTACAACATTGGAAAAGTATCAGGAGCTGAAATTTCTAGGGGACGAAGATAAAATCCTGATGAACACTATGTCCAAAATTCATCCTCCGATTCGCTGTATTCCAGGAGATTCTCTCCAAGTTAGGGTTCCAGCCTCTTCCAGAATTCATCCCTAATCAGGACACCTAGGGAGAATTTCAATATCTTGGGATACATAGGTCCAAATGAAATTCCTAAAGATGTTCCAGAAAGGAAACGGAATACAATATGGGTGTTCTAAATATCAGACTCAGAAGATGAACCAGTAACACGTGGCATGCCGTACAACTTCACTGTTCTGAACAGTCCTGTAACAGGTCACCTTGGGAAAAGGATCATAAATCCCAAATGGTGAAACCAATTCTGATGAAACCTACGGTTTTGGATCAGGGACATTCGAGGCTACCTCAGTACAAAATTTTAGACATAGAGGAGCAGAAATTTCGGAGATATCACAAAAATAGTAACAGGCATTTCTGCTGAAGAAATTGGAAAATTAGGGCTTCCTGTTCCGGGAGCTTCCCTCCACTGTTTTCAGAAGTGGAGTATATTGGACAGCTCCATTTGAAGAGATCTATCTGTCTATCCAATCATATCTGAAAGATTCTAAGTTTTTTGAAATTAGGGTTTCTGTGACAAACCCTAGATCAACTAGCTCTAGAACCAGGACGGATACCTCAAATCGGTAAGATCTAATCCTTTCTATGTTCATTTGAAGTTCTCATTTCAAAGTGATCTATGACATCAGCTTGATGATAAGCTTGGTGAAGTTGACAACTTCTAAGCCTCGAAGTATATGATCTCTCTGAAGAAAATGGATTGGACACCTACATGAGCATAGAGGTTCCAGTTTCAAAGGGAAATGAGGCTAGAAGCCTTTCTCAAGAAGAACTTGGTCAAATCCCAGAAGATCATTGATGATTCAGTTACGAATCAACTTGTACTACAAGTGTCTTCCCTAAAGACATCGATGAGGTTTGATTCCTTAACCAAGCTATTTGAAGGGAAGAACATAGATCAGAATATGACCTTAAGAAACCGGCTGGATAATGTGAAGATCCAGAATGTAGATACCATGCAGTCATAAGGATCTCTCAAATCGAAGAACAAATTCAAGCGGGGAAAGAAGAAGTGAAGAATGCAGAAGTGGTGATGGCCACCTTGAATGGCCTCCCAGGATCATAGAATTCATTCATTTAAGAAATGTGTTCTAGAAGGAAGTGATTACTTTCAGTAGACTCTGGGAAGAAGAAGAAGCTCGTCTCTGAAGATCAAGCTCTCATCTTCCAAAGAAGATCCCTCAATCAATGAGGAATATGAAGATATCAACTCTTGATGAACCTCTTATCCACCTCAGCATTTGGATAAGAAACGATGATATCATGAATGATGAATACGATGAAGCTGAAGACTCAAGAAGGAGTATACCCATGAAACAAATAAAGATAAGTATTCAATTGTCATTTCATGATGTTTTGTTATACATTTGATTATATTCAATTGATGTGTTATGCATGACAGATTGTTTGCATTAATGACTGCATACTACTAATATGCATGTGATGGGTAAGTAGCTCATGGTACTATACAAATCTCCATTGCTACTTATCAAACCCCTTTGCTGACATATTGGATTAGTGCACAATCTCAATAATGTCATATGGAAGGCATCTAGAAAGTTTATGTGCGATATTGATGAATGTTGTATTGACTAAACAGTTGCATGATGCATAAGAATTTGTCGTTATGCATATGTTTTATGAAATAGTTCTAACCATGCAACTGGTGCATTTGAATTGTAGGTCATGAACAACCTCCTACAAGAAAAGAAGGATGATACTTGTTCCGAAGAACAAGTGATGACAAATCAAGATTCACTCCAATAAACATGAATCTGAAGCTCCCAGGGTCAGAGACATCATGACAGAAGAAAGAGCTTCAGATAGTGGTAGATCCACCTTGAAGGATGAAGACCACCATGGGTACAAGAGATAACTCAAGATGAAGAAAAGAATGCTATGAAAGAAGCTATGATCAAAGAATAACAGTTGATCATGGGGAATGATGTATACGATATGATGGAACAAGTGTATAAAGCAAGGTTCATGATTCTCCCCAGAAAGAATAGACTATGACATGACATACTCTATTGACCAGTATATATCAAGCATAGAACCACCTGTAAAGAATGAAGAGGGAAGATGATACTCCACTTTAGGGGGAGTGACTACAGAAAATTATATCTGAGTTCAACATGGTACGACATGATGGATAGCTTTGTGATGGATCGAGACTTTACCAAGAGTAAAGTGGGTTCCAACCTTCAAGGTTGAATGCAGAAGACTAGGATATGTTGATGACCTGAGAAAACAAACTCATAGAAGATGTTGTGATACTAAAATGATTTTTGGGATATAGTACTCAAACCGGAAAGAAAGAATGTGGTATCTTCCAAAAATATTTGCAAGATAAGATATGTTGTTGATAGAAGTAAGGTAAGAGTTATGGCTAGAGGTTTCTATCAGAAAGAGGGAATTAATTCTGAAGAGACACTTACTCCAGAAAGCAAGGTACACTTCCTTCAAAATTATCATGGTAGTTTCTTCCATGATGAAGTAAAGACAAGCCTTCCTTAATGGTATGATTGAGGAAGAGTTTTACATCGAATAGTCACGAGGATTTGAAGTTGAAGACAGAAGGAATCAATTATGCAAGTTGAATAAGGCCCTCTATGGCATAAGCAAGCTCCCAGAGCTTGGTATGGAAGAATAGATAGTTTTCTGATGAGCATGGGATTTTCCAAGAGTAAAGTCGATCCTAACCTTTCCTACAAGGTTGTAGAAGTTGTACCTATCATTCTATTACTATATGTGGATGACTTATTCTTGACAGGGAATGAGAAACAGATCATGGAAAGCAAGAAGAAACTAGTAGAAGAATTTGAGATGAAATACCGTGGGTTAATGCATTATTTCCTAGGTCTGGAAGTATGGAAAATTTCAGAAGGAATCTTTCTCAACCAGGGAAAGTATGTGGTAGAGATATTGAAGAGATTCAATATGTTGAAATGCAAAGTCATGGCCACACCCATGGACTCCAACCTGAAGCTATTAGCTGATGACTCATTAGAGTTAGTGGATGTGACCCACTACAGACAGATCATTGGGTCATTGATGTACTTAAAAAATACCAGACCAAACATTTGTTTTGTTGTGAACACCTTAAGTCAATATCTTGTTCAACCAAGATGGGTTCACCTAGTAGCTACAAAACGTGTGATGAGATATCTGAAAGGTACTATAGACTTTGGTCTATACTATGATGGTAGCCATGAGTATAGATTATATGGCTACACAGATGTAGATTGGGCTGGAAGTATCTCAGACAGGAAAATCACATCAGGTATATGCTTTTGTTTGAGGTTTGCTATAAGTTCATGGTTTAGCAGGAAACAGTCCAATGTTTCTCTTAGCACAGTTGAAGCAGAATACATAGAAAATTGCTCTACTAAGTTGTGAATCCATATGGATTCAGGAGCTGATACCAGGTCTCTTTGACCTGAAGATGGACACAACAATGATTCTATGTGATAACCACAGTTGTGATGACAAAGAACCCTGTATTTCGACGTAACACGTAGAAATACGGTATTTCTACATACTGTAAGATAAGATGAAGATGATGATACTGTAGATGCAGATGATGGTGATTTAGTATTCCCATACTGAAGATATAGACGATGATGATTTCAGTATTCCCATACTGAAGATATAGATGATATTTCAGTATTTACATACTGTAGATATAGATGATGGTGATTCCGTATTTCTATACTAAATATAGAGATGATGATTCTTTTAGTATTTCTATACTGAAGATATAGATGATGATGCTTTTAGTATTTGCATACTGGAGATACAGATGGTGATAGATTAGTATTCAGATACTGAATATGTAGATTATGATGGTTTGGATGATGATGTACTGATGAAGACTTTGCCTCAAGTAGAGTTCGAACACTTTCAAGACAAGCTTGGTGTTGTTCGGAAAGGCCTTCCTCGAAAGGGGAAGTAGTGATGTTGCAGTGGGATTGTATCATCCCTGGCCATTTTCCCTAAAGTGATCTGGAGACCTCAGTCCTTGAGAATGAAGAGGGATTGTATCATCCCGGGACATCTGTCCATAATAGATCCGATGACCCCGGTCCTCGAGAAAGTGGTGGGATTGTATCATCCCTGGGCACTTGCCCTAAAGTGATCCGGAGATCTCGTCTTCGAGAATGAAGAGGGATTGTATCATCCTGGGACATCTGTCCATAATAGATCCAGAGACCTTGGTCTTCGAGAATGAAGAGGGATTGCATCATCCTTGGATGTAAGTCTTAAAGTGATAGGGAGTGATTATCCCGTAATTGTATCCGGTGACTCCGGTCGTCGAGAATGTGGTAGGATTGCATCATCCTTGGACTCAAGTCCTAAAGTGAGAGGGAGTGATTATCCCGAATTGTATTCGGTGACTTCGGTCATCGAGAATGTGGTAGGATTGCATCATCCTTGGACTCAAGTCCTAAAGTGATAGGGAGTGATTATCCCGTAATTGTATCCGATGACTTCGGTCATCGAGAATATGGTAGGATTGCATCATCCTTGGACTCAAGTCCTAAAGTGATAGGGAGTGATTATCCCGTAATTGTATCCGGTGACTTTGGTCATCGAGAATGTGGTAGGATTGCATCATCCTTGGACATAGTCCTAAAGTGATAGGGATTGATTCTCCCGTAATCAATCCGGTGGCTTTGGTCCTCGAGAATGTGGTAGGATTGCATCGTCCTTGGACTTAGTCCTAAAGTGATAGGGAATGATTCTCCCGTAATCAATCTGGTAACTTCGGTTGTCGAGAATGTGGTGGGATTGTATCATCCCTGGACTTTAAGTCCAAAAATGATCCAAAGACTTTCTGTCTTTGAGTTGTGGATTGCAGGTTGTTGCTGATGATGATGACGACGTACTGATCGAAAGATCAGAGTATGATGATGATGACGTACTGATCTAAAGATCAAAGTATGATGATGACGCACTATGATGATGATGTTTCTGATCGAAAGATCAGAATGTGATGATGATTATGATCAACAGATTAGAATATGATGATGATGATGTTGCTACTGATCGAAAGGGTGAAGTGTTGATGATGATATTGCTGATCGAGAGATCAAAGTACTGAAGATGTTGCTGCTGATCGAAAAGTCAAAAATGTTGAAGATGTTGCTGATCAAAAGGACAAAATGTTGAAGATGTTGTTTCTGATTGAAAAGTCAAAGTGTTGAAGATCTTGCTGAGCAAAAGGTCAAAATGCTGAAGATGTTGTTGCTGGTCGAACAATCAAAGTGCTGAAGATGTTGCTGATCGAAAGGTCCAAGTGCTGAAGATGTTGTTGCTAATTGAAAGATCAAAATGTTGAAGATGTTTCTAATCAAAGATTGAAGATGTTGCTGATGATGAAGACTAAAGATTGAAGATGAATACTACATGATGTTGAAAAGCTTCCAATGATTTATAGATGTGTTACCCTGCTGATGTTGATGATGTCCCCTATCTCTACTCTTGTTGTTGATGATGTTGTTATAGAATACCCTTCTCGTTAAGGGGGAGTGTTGAAATATTGTAACTTTGAAGAATATCCTATATGTATCTTTTTGTGGTCCCCGATGGTCCTACCGGGAGAACCACTTGTATTACATTGTACCCCGATGCTCCTAATCGGTAGAACTAATAAGAGTCATGAGGTAGTCCCCTCTAATTGTAAAGGTGGGTCATCAGCACCCCAGTGTGGTTACTTGAGCCTACATGTGTAACTCGAGCCTACATGATTTAACTCGAGCTTACATGTCAAATGAGTTAACTTAAGTGAACGGATGAATATAAATAGAGGTGTAGTGCTCCTCATTTGTGACACACACTCTCACTTGTGTAGCGCATTAGTGGAGAAGAGAAGTAGCTGGAGAAGGAGGAGGATCAGATTTTGATCTCCTTGCTGGTTTTATATTTTATCTTTTTGGGGCATCTATATTGAGGAAGCTTTTACTGGGTTTTTCCCTTTAGGGTTTTCCCAGGATAAATCTTTGTGTTCCTTTTTTATGGTTTTGCTTGTCTATATTTCAGTGATCCTCTTTATATGCTTTTGTCATGAAAATGAAATGAAATACTGATTTCTTAGCTAAGCATATAAAAATTCAACACGTTTCGTGCCTTTCACACACAGAAATATGCTACCAACAATGTGCAGTCTGTTTGGTGATCTGGATAGCAAGCTCGATACACTCTCCATATATCTAGTTGAATGCGTGTCTGTTTGCTATCCTATCTAAAAGACCATATAACCTAGAAACAATAATACACATGAATTAATACATCGAATGTGCTTCATATTATGTCAATTTTAACCATTGAAACCGTAAAATGATGATAATAAACAGAATTGATATAAATCTTAAATTTATTCATACCTGAGGCTTGAATGGTGAGATGCATGGTGCAAAAGAGGCCAAAAGGTAACAAAATATGCATCAATATGTAAAGTATTTATCACAAAAATGGTGAAAAAATGAGGCCAACACTTTTACTGAAGAAAGAGTCACAACGGATTGTTTCTTTAATGCCCATGACACAACACCTGTACCAAAATGAAATGTCTACCCATACATGCTTTTCCAATCATCTATGATGCTTCCATTTTTATTTTCAGTGTATCCAATGAGTTTGAAATTTTCTGAGGTTGAATACAAAATTCCAAAGTCCTTTCTTCCACGTACGTACCACAAAATTCTCTTACCTGCTTGCCAATGAGAGTCTTTTGGTGACTCCATAACCCATGAGATTAGATTTAATCCATAAATTATGTCCGACCTTGCTACAGTTAGATACATAAGGCTTCCAACCAACCTTTTAAATACTGTAGGATCTACATTTGATCCATCATCGTCCTTGCTCAATTTTTATCCTATTATCATTGGTGTTGGGGCTACCTTGCAATTAGACACATTAAATATTTTTGAAAAATGTGTTTGCATACTTGGATTGTGATATAAATATACCACTTTTAGATTCTTGTACTTCAATGCCAAGAAAATAATACATAATCCCCAAATCAGTCATTTCAAATTCACTTTTCACGACTGACCTAAAATCGCTTATGCCAAAATCACCATTAAACATTAAATATTCTACATAGGAAGACAATTCCATGTTACCTTGTTCATTAACCATGATGTACAATGTTGGGTCACTTTCACTTCTATGAAATCCATTTTGAGTGAGATGGGAATCAATGCGACTATACCAAGCTCTAAGAGCTTGCTTCAATCCATAGAGTGCCTTTTTAATCCTCTATATTTTGGGCTCTTCTCCTAGAACTTCATAGCCTTGTGGTTTTTCCACATACACTTCCTCATTTAGATAGCCATTTCAAAATGCATATTTAACATCCATTTGATAAACAAACCATTTATTTGTTGATGCATTTGTAACTTTGGAATGTATTCACTTGTATATTTTATATTGTATTTCATTGTACCCCAATGTTCTTCCGATCAGGAGATTCATTAATATAATAAATTCATGTAAATTCATCGAGGTTAACCTTTCATTGTAAGTCAAGGCAATAGTCCCTACAATTGAGTTGAGGTTAACCCTCTGCTGTAAGTCGAGGAAATAGTCCCCATAATTGAGGGGTATTAGGGTTATTAGACTCTCCTAGTGAGGTCTTCCCTGTAAGAGTAAAAGTCAAGTGGAAAAAAAGTATAAATAGAGAGTGAGACTCTCTATTTGGAGCACACACTCACTCAACTATAGCACATGAGTGAGAGAAGAGGAGCTCTCACAAGTGAGAGAGAGAACAGTTGTCGGAGATCATCTTTGTGTTTTTGGGTTTTGCTTTTGTTATTGGTGCTCATTCTATCTCTGAGTAAGTTGCGGGGTTTTCTCTTTTATGGATTCCCTGAGGAAAAATATTTGTGTATATTGTCTCCTGTGATTATTGTTGTGCATATTATTCTCTCAGATAAGATCCTAGATCATATTGATTAAATGATAAAAATCTAACATGGTATCAGAGCTATCCTAAGAAGAATATATTGTGTAGCTGCAGAAGCTAGGGCTTCTTATTCTTTGCATCTCTCTCCATAGATAATCCGCAGAAGGATTCTAGGATAACTTTCCATTGAAGGGTGCATCTTTCTGTCGAAGCAGAATTTGATTGCGGGCATTTTTCAGTTTTTGTCCTGTCACTGCTGCGGGAAATAAGGCTTTTCACAGAAGAGGAAGTTGTAACATCCCCATCTCTCTGACTGTTGAAGAGGAAGCTACCATGGCGTTAACCATCCCAGCTGTAGCCTCATGAACATGTGCATTCATAAAAATTGTTGAAGACAGAATGCATTGAAGTAGAACATACACAGATGCAACTATTTCTCATACATAGCGGAAGCAACAAACATTCACACAAGAATTAATTCAACATGTTCATCCCATTCATTAACAGAAAATATGGTTGCAGAAGTGAAATAGGCAAGATTACTTATCTTATGAAGAACTCGTTCCACAACCAGCTACGTCGCTGCAACGTTCCACCCAACCATAGGCTAGTGTGCTCTTTAATCTCTCAGCAACGCTGCCACCCTCGATCTGGGCATGATTCTCCAAGGAATAAGGGAACACACAGGATTACACATAGCCAAGGATACACAATACACAGCTAATCCAACGCAGTTGGGTTTATCAGGCCATCAACCAGACAGCCAAGCCAACATGGTCAGGTTTATCAGGCCATCCAGGAGTTGGGAAAGGCTAAATGCTAAGCTGGTGAGCTCATTACAGAGCTAGGAACTCCTACACCAGAACTAGCCTGACTTCTAAGATACCCACACACACCCAACACAAGGAATCAGTCCCTTCTCTGCTACACATTCCCTCAGGCCCTGCATTCCCTTCCAGTGCTATTCAGGGGTTGTGGAGAAGAAAGCCATCCCTCTAGCTCTATCTGTGGGGTTTCCAGCCACCAGGTTTATCAAGAAAACCAAGCCCCCATCCCTACTTCCAACACATCCTGAAGACCAACCATTGCACGCGTGCAACTACTCAGCAATTACAGCTTAACAGGGGAAAATGACTCCCAAGCGAATTACACAGTCCCAAACGTATCAGTGAACGTGGGGAAAACAACAGTCCCAAAATGTAATCATTGAGCACAACTCACAACATGGGGAAAATGGCTCCAAACAGTCTGTGCGTGAGGAAAACTTGCACCAGACCCCAAATATAAAGAAGACCACAACAATCACAACGTAAGGGAGACAGCAGTCTGTCCTAGACAACTAAGCAAGCGGAAAATACTTATACAGGATGCACTGGGGAAGAAACTACATACTCTCAGCATATGCGTGAGGGAAACTTGCACCAAATTCCCAAAATAAAGAGGAAAAACATACCTAATTCCACTCTGTGGAAAACAAGAATGACCACCGATAAGCGGCTCCCCTCCTGGCTGCGTGAGATCCAGCAGAACAACTGCCTGTGCGTGAGGATGAACAAGACTTCCACTCCTACGTGAGGGTGAACAGCTCCGCTTATGCACGTGGATGAATAGACAACCTGGAAGTGCATGAATGTCTTTGCACTATCATGGAGAGAGTAGCATGTCTGCGGGAGCGATGGCGGTGGCTTCATTTTCCATTGTGAAGTCCACCATGGGTGAAGTGTGTGTGTGGGAAAGGACTGACAGTCCTGCCACACTCCACTCCCAACCATAACTTCCCCAAATACCAGCAACAATTCTTAATGGAGGTGGTTGGGTAATACAAAGTGGTGACACATGGGTTTCTCCCTCCTAGCTCAAGGTTTTTGACAATTTCCCCACCCTTATCCTTGTGAAAATCATGCCCCTTCTCATTTTAGTTGCCGCGAACGTAGTTGGTCAGGTTGTTTAATTAAAGATGCATATTTACATGATGATAAAACTCAATATGTATGCCGCATGCCCCAATATACCATCAGTGACAGTTTAAATCCGAAACATAGCATAACCAATCAATGGTGGGGCATTGTCCTTTAGCTCCACACCACGATTCATCACAATATATAGATCATGTACATTTAATGCAACGGGGTCAAAACCGGGGTGTTACAGAAGTTTTGAGTGAGTAGAGCATAGCATTTCTCTCCTCCTCAAAATAGAACTTTAGAGACCAAGATCAAACTTTTTGGTTGGGTAAAACTCCAGTAAAGTCAAACTCTAATTTGACCGTGGACCAAAAAGCCCTAAAAGACTAAAACTAGTCATTTTGGTGCATTCTCTATATCTCTAGATTTGAGAAGGTTCAGGAGCCGAAACTTTTACATGGAGAAGATAAATTCCCTATATACCATGTGCAAGAGTTTCATCCTCAGATTCACTATATTTTGGGAGATATGATTCCTCCAAATCAGGGTTCCATCCTCTCCATGGATTCATCCCTAAACAAGACACTTAGGGAAAATTGATATATCTCGGGATACTAAGGTCCAAATGAAATTTGCAATGTTCCAAATAGGGCATAAACTGTACTTTTTGTGGTAAAATTTATATACCCCGAAGGTAAAATAGTGACATGTGGAAGTATGTACAAGTTCGCTATGCTAAACAGTACTGAAATAAGTGACCTTGGGAAAACTCTCATAAGTCCCAATTGGGGAAACCAATTCTGCTCAAACCTATGGTTTTGGAAAGAGTACAAACGAGGCTATGTCAGTGAGAAGTTTCAGACACAGAGGAGCAGTATGTTCGGATATATTGCAGAGACAATATCAGGAAATTCTATAAAAGAAATTGAAGAAAACTAGGGCATGATATATTTTGCAATTTCGATCAGAGTTTTGGGAAAATGAGTATGTTGCTCATCTCACCTTGAGGAGGTGCATCTTTCTATCCAATCATATCTGAAATATTCCAAGTTTTGAAAATTATGGTTTCTCTGACAAGCCCTAGATCATCCAGATCTGGAAATAGGATGGACACCTCAAATCGGTAAGATTTAATCTTTTGTTATTTACATTTGAGGTTCTCATTTCAAAATGACCTATCACACCATCTTGATGACAATATTGGTGAAGCTGACAACTTCCAAGTATGAAAGTATAGGACCTCCATTATCCTTGAAGAAATTGACTTGGATCAGTTCTAAGAGCTAGAGGGAGATGTGGCTAAGGCTAGAGACAAGATAATAATTGCAGATTCTATTAAAGATCATCTCTCATGTGGCATCCTTGAAGACACCAAAAGGAAGTGTTCATTTCTATGATGAAGCAATTGAAAAAGAACAATATATTTTTATACCACCTTGAATGGAATCCCAGGATCATGGGATTCATTCATTCGAGAAATGTGTGCCAGAAGGAAGTGATTACCTTCAACAGACTCTAGGAAGAGTGCACACAAGAATAAGCTCAACTCATAATAAGAGAAGAGAATATGGGAGCAACTAAATATCAAGCTCTCATGATTAAAATAAGATCCCTCGAGCGATGAGGAATATGAAGGACTCAATTCTTGATAAACCTCTTATCCATCTTATCATTCGGATAAGAAATTATGTTGTTATGAATGAAGAATACGATGAAGCTAAAGACTCAAGAAAGAGTATACCCACGAAACGAATAAAGATAAGTATTCAATTCTCATTTCATGATATTATTTGGTTATGCATTTTCTTATATTCATTTGATGTGTTATGCATGACAGGATGTTTGCATTAATGATAATATACTACTAATATGCATGTGATGGGTAAGTAGCCCATGGTGCCATACAACTCTCCATTGCTACTTATCTATAATGAAACCTCTTTGCTGACATATTGGATTAGTGCACAATCTCAATGATGTCATGGTAGATATGGAAGGCATCTAGAAATTTTTTGTGAGATATGGATGAATGTTATATTGGATAAAATAGTTGCATGATTATATCTTTATGAATTTTCCATTATGAATATGCCTTATCAAATCTTTCTAACCATACAACTAATGCATTTTACTTGTAGGAAAGATCGTGCACAATCACCTACAAGGAAAGAAGGATGAGACTTGTTCCAAAGAAAAAGTGACGACAGTTAAAGATTCACTCTAAATCCAAAATGAAGAATGATGTCTAGGATATGGTATCGAGACCTAAAGGAAAGTCTGTAGTATCTTCCATATGGTTCTACAAGATCCAGCATGTAGTAGATGGAAACATCGTGGGATACAAGGAAAGATTCGTAGCACGAGGCTTCTCACAGAAAGAAGACATAGAATATGAAGAGACATTTGTAGCCATTGGGAGTTGAGGCACATGAGAGGTAGAATCATGTGTGCAAATTAAAGAAGGCCTTGTATGAGATCAGAAGGAACCCATGGGATAACACATAAATGAAGATCTTGGAGATCACCTAGAGTAATGAAGATTTTAACCTTTGCTACAAGGTTGAAGATGAAAGTATATAAAGGATTACAAGCTTACAGATGGGTGCGAGAAGAAATTTTGAAATGGTTCAAGATAGAGGATCTTGGTATCTAGTGACCCTAGATGGATACATAGAATATTAGTAGCAGAGGAAGCTACTTGTCACTCCAGTATAGAATGTTTCAATACATAAAGTACAAAAGGAAGAGGGAAAATGATGCTCCACTTCAGAGGGAGTGATTGCAAAAGATCTTGAGGTTCGACATGGTACAACAGGTTGGACAAACTAATGATGGCTCTAGTATTTACTGATAGTAAATCAAATTCCAACCTTTACTTCAAGGTTGATAGCGGAAGACTAGTGATGCTCTTGTTATATGACTTGTTCCTGACAAGAAAAGAGGAACACATTAGATATGTAAGAAGGAGACATGTTGTTGATTTCGAGATAAAGGACTTGGGTATGATGCACTAATTTGCAGGCATGGAGGTGTGGCAGAGTGCGAATGGAATCTTCCTTAAACAATGGAAGTATGCAGTAGAGATCCTGAAAAGGTTCGGGATGATAGACTGCAAGGCCATGGCCACACCTATGGCATCGAACATGAAGCTATTGAGTGATTATTCATCAGAGACAATTGATTCCACGATGTATCATGAGATGATTGGGCCATTGATGTACCTGACGAATACAAGACCAGATATTTGCTTTGCTGTGAACACATTAAGCCAGTTCTTGACAGATCCGAGACATTTTCACCTGATTGTTGCAAAACATATTGTGAGGTACCTGAAGGGTACAGTTGACTATGGGATCAAATATAAAGCAAATTAGAAGATTACCCTGGAGGGTTATGTCGATTCGTATTGGGAAAGTGTTGAAGATGTGAATATCTACATGGAGGTTATGCCTACATCCAGCAAGGTTGGCTCTGTAGAACTTCCTATGACAAGTATAATTATTGAGATATATCACCATTTGCTTGGGATAGTGGACGAAATGATGATGATGATGATCCAGTAATGAAGACTTGTGATTATGAACTGTGTCAAGAGAATACCTTCCCAGTTCATAGGGAGTGTTGATGTATTTGTAATTTTGGAATGTATTCACTTGTATATTTTATATTTTATTTCATTGTACCCCGACGTTCTTACAATCGAGAGAGTCATTAATATAATAAATGTATGTAAATTCATTGAGGTTAACTCTCTATTGTAAGTTGGGGAAATAGTCCCCACAATTGAGTTGAGGTTAACCCTCCATTATATGTCAAGGCAATAGTCCCCACAATTGAGGGGTATTAATTTTATTAGACTCTCTTAGTGAGGTTGGCCCCGTAGGAGTAAAAGTCAAGAGGAAAACAAGTATTAATAGAGAGTGATACTCTCTATTTGGAACACACACACACTCAACTATAGCGCATGAGTGAGAGAAGAGGAGCTCACACAAGTGAGAGAGAGAACAATTGTAGGAGAGCATCTTTGTGTTTTTGGGTTTTACTTTTTCTATTGGTGCTCATTCTATCTCTGAGGAAGTTGTGGGGTTTTATCCTTTCCCTGAGGAAAACTCTTAGTGTCTCTTATCTCTTGTGATTATGTTTGTGCATGTTATTCTCTCATATAAGAGCCTAGATCATATTGATTAAATGATCAAAATCTAACATTATTATGTGCAGTAATAACCAAACTATTCTAATTGTGTCCATTCGTGCAATAGGTGCATAAGTTTCATTGAATTCTATGCCGACTTGATGTGTGAACCGTCTTGCAACCAATCTTGTCTTGTGCTTCTACACATTCCCATCAACATCATGCTTGGTCTTGTAAATTCATTTGACACTTATCATCCTTGTCTTTTGAAACATCTACCAGCTCCCATGTTTGATTTTTCTCAATGAATTCTATTTCCTCATCCATGGCTTGTGCCCATACTTCATCTTTGACAACTTCCTCATATGTTCAAGGGTCATCTATTTAAGAAAATAATGCAAAAAGTGAAAAATGAATTTGGTGTGCCATCCTCATATATCTCATGCATACTTCTTGTCTTTATTGGATTTATTGATGCCAAACTCCTTGAACCGCTTAATGGAGTTTGTTGATCTCTTAGTGTGCTTGTCGGTGTGGCTTGAGCTATGACTTGTGTTAAAGTTCCTTGTGAGGAAACATGTCATGTTGTCCTGGGAGTGGACAGAGTTTCGACATTTTGGCTTCATGTGGTGTTTGAACCAGTTCCTCCATCATGTCATCATGTTCAATAGTCGACACAATCTTGACATTATTTTCTACATTTCCATCCCATGCTTCATTCTCAACAAATTGAACATCTCAACTAATAATTACTTTCATTGTGATATGATCATATAACTCGTATGGTGTGGTATCTTCGGCATAACCAACAAAAATACTTTTATGTCCCTTATTGTCTAATTTCTTTCTCATCTCATGAGGAACATTTGCATATGCAACACAACCAAAAACTTTTAAATGAGAAACATTGTATTGCATACCTATCTACGATTCTTTAGGGACTTTGTTCTTCACACTCTTTTCCAGGAACTGATTCATGATGTATACAACAATTGTCGCTTCCTCAGCTCAATATTCATTTGAAAAATTCTTGGTTTCCATCATGTTGTGTTCCATCTCCATAATGGTTATGTTATTCCTCTCTACGACACCATTCTGTTGAGGTGTATACTACGCAGTGAATTGCTTGTGTATGACATGGCTATTGCAAAATTTTGGAAATCATTTGAGACATATTCACTACCTCTATCTGTCCTTAATATATTAATGTTGTATCCACTTTGCTTCTCCACAAGTGTTTTGAACTGCTGAAAATATCCAAATGCATCATATTTGTGCTTCAAAAAATAAACCACGTTGATTGTGGAGCCTGATCTTTTCGAGTCAGAGATGTTATTGTTCAATTGTGTTTATACCCCAGTTTTATTATAATCTCGTCCCAACATGGGGGTGTGAGGGGACATGTCCCCCTGTGGGGGTCCAAGGGGGACCATCCCCTCTGGGTGGGGGGTATGGGGATAGCTCTCCCAATAAATGGGGTTCGAGGGAAAATACCTCGAAAGAAATTTTTGGGATGTTTGTTTGCCAACAATTTACATTCCTGTGGTATTGAATGACCCATGGTATTTTTGCATGGTAATTCCTCTATAAAAGGAAAGCATTGTAATATGGCTATGTATTGTATTGTATTGTATCATTGTAAAACAATCTATGTGATTGTGTGAGAGAGACTGTGAGAGTGAAGAGGAAGTGCAACAACTGTGATGTAAATTGTATCCCTTCATTTTGTTGAGCAGTGTAATAATAAAAGGATTGTCAATTTCTGTGTGGATGTAGCCCATCATGGGTGAACAACATTATATTGGTGTCTCCCTTGTAATATGTTTTAATATTTGCATCTTTTTTATTGTTTATTGTTTTGTGATTTTGTTTTCTAACAAAGCCATTTTTTTCTTGTGAAGTAATCAATAAAAGTGAGAAAATAATTTCAGCCTCCTACATATGGTATATGTATTGGTCCAAAAGTATAAGAGTGCACAATTTCAAGTGGTATTCCTACTCTATATGACTTTCCAACCGAAAAAAGTATCTCTATGATGCTTACCAAAAATGCATCCTTCACAAATCCTCTATGTTGTTTTTATCAATGGAAAACCTTTCACCATATTTTTCATGTGCAGTAGCTTCAACCCACCAAAATTAAAATGTCCAAATCTAAAATTCTATAGCGGGGATTCATGATGAACCTCTAATTGAAATGTTGCTTGTATTTCTTTATCACTGTCTTTTTCTTCCTTATCGTAGTACTTGTCTGGTTCTTTAATTTCTTCCTTGAACACAACTCCTAAATTTTCATTATGTCTTTCATGAACAACTTGAGTTGTCCTTGCTTTCATGTCTTTCCTTATCATCAAAGGAAAAAAACTATTGCTTGTCATTGGTACTTTTTGTAGATTGTACAACATCAAGAGTCATTCTCCAAGACTTGTGTGGTATCAAGTCAGGTCATTGTGTTGTATCAAGTCCTATCTATATCCTCATGTATTGAGGTGGGATGCATGTACTATGATATTTTGTTGTATCAATATTGGAATCTTTTGTTATATCAATATTGGAGTCTTGTGTTGTATCAATACCGGTCTTGTGTCTAGACTTGTGTTGTATCAAGTCAATGATTCTCATAGACGATACTCTATTCGAATGTATCTCCAATTATGGAGATGGAATTGTGTTGCATCAACTCATGTTGTTATACTATGTGATATATTTCTAGTCATGGTCACTAAATGTTATAAGTCTCATTTAGGACTTAGCTACACCTAGAGTGATTTACTTTAACATATGACTATATGGTCAAGGGTAATATATATGATCATCAGTATGTCTGGAATAGTTCTTCTAAGTATGATATGATAAGATGGATAAATAATACACATATGGACCATGCATTAATTATTTAATGATAATGAGAGAAAATATGAATTCCTTAATCAATGCCTCAGTCAAAGCATCAGTTGAACTATTAATGAATGTAATTATTTAAGTAAAGAAGAGCTTAATGTTCTTCAATCAACATGAATCAATTAACTAAAGAGATCTATGAAAAAGTTAATAACAGAAATTGTGCATAGATGGCACTAAGAGTGAAGCACTAAGGACACATAAGTTAGCCCGTTAACTAAGTGATCAACAGTCAGTTAAAGATTGCACTCAATTCACATTTAGTTAACATTCATTTCAATTCCGTTAACATTCAGTTCAAGTAAGTTAAAGTTAGTTAACATTAAGTTCAAGTAAGTTAACACTTAGTTCAAGTCAGTTCACTTTTAGCTCAAGTCAGTGAATATTCAGTTAAAGTTAATTGAGGAAAGGAACTTGCACTAATGTTTGCATGGAAGGAGTTCTAGCTAGCTCCTCCTCATGAATGCACGATGTGGTGCTCTCAGTGTGTTTATTGATCCTCCTATGCGCTACCTTCTGCATGCTAGGGTTTTTGGTTTGTTATTAATATGTTAGGCATGTGGAAAATTCAAACAGTTGCATACAATTGTTTTGGCAGGGTTACATTAGATTTCTCTTCTCTATTGTTGTGGTGATATCTCTTATTGGGAAAAATGCTAATGTGTTGTAAAGCATTCTCTACAAATCTATCTATCATACTCAAATAATTGTTAGGTTTTTCTTCCTCCGTGTTTGGAAGGTTTTCCTAGGTTATATGTTGTCTCTCATGTTTGATTGATTTATATGGTTTATTTATAGAGCCGATTTATGGGGCTGATTTATTTATGAGATTCATATGTGGCTGATAGAAAGATTCATATGCAACTGATTTATGAAATTCATAAGTGCTGAAATTGTTTGATAAAAGTTTTAAAGTTCAATCATATCTAGTTTTGCTCAAACATCAACACTATTTCCATTAGTTGGTTGCTTGGACGTGTGTCTTTAATCACAAAATTATTATATTCCATGTAGACCTAACATTTTTGTAAGAACTTTCCAATAATCATCAAATTGTGTTTGATACCTTCAACATAATATACATCAGGGATAGTTTTTTGCTCCCCCTAACTGGTAAGAATCCCAACAGTACATTTTCCCAAAATAGTGACTTGGATATTATTCCCAAGTGTGACATCAGTTTGAACTAATTTATCTATATCGGAGAACAAATTAAAATTATCAATCATATGATTGCTATAGCTTGAATCTAAGTACCATATGTCACTGTTAGAACAATAAAATCGTAATTAAATAGGAAACCATTAGTAATAGTAATTAATAATATTAAATATAATTTATGAAGAGAAGTGTATCTTCATTATTTGATGGCTAAGCCATATTTAATGTGGCCATATACATTGTAATAAAAGATCCATTCAATTATTATATATTTATACATTATTATTCTGAAGATGGAACATCTTCCTCTTTAACCCGGATACAGGATGGAATATTACACTCGGATATGGTGTAACATTGGTATCATATCAAATTCATTCCTCCAATTATGAGCTCGGATTTGGCTCCTCCAAAAACATTCCATCGCACACTTACATCCCTGCTCCAAAACTATCAGTGCACTCTTCTTGACTCACATCCACACTCCCCAACACCGATTGCCTTACTGTTATCTCCCATGTGTCTCTCTCTTCCCCCTGTGCCTCCAACCTTATCCCATGACCCCCGTGCTCCTTCCCGCATCCTCATACTATGGAGATTGAACCCAAGAGATAGATCAATTATACTCACAAAATTGCTAATCAAACATACAAAATTCACACAAAAGAGGACTGAAATTGGAGCATAACTTAATCCTATATTGAATAAGTGTACATTATCCAACCATATGAAGTAATAGTCTGGTCAAATATATAATTACATGAGAGATTCGAAAGCACTAGGTTGCTATTCGAATTGGTCAAAAAGCAGGCTTACTAAAACAAGTCAAATATCCCATAGGTGCAAAAAGGACTTTCAAAATCCATGAAGATCCTCAGGAATTAGCTAAAGCAAGTGAGAAATCTAATATGTGGTGGAAATACAACTCATTCATGCTTTTGTATGGAGAAAAGGAAGGAGGATGATGTGGTCAAAAAAATAAGGCAACTTCCCCTAGACTATATTTTCCTTTATGCCTTAAAATAGATCTAAAACAAGGCAGCTTTCAGAAAAAAGAAGATATGCGCTTTAAGGAACCAGGAATAAAGAAGATATGCTAAATATGTTTCCAGGATGATTCCAAAGCACTCCATGACCCATTTTAGAAATTATTAACTTCTAGTAACATGTAGAAGTCAACTAGCATATAGAGGGAATCTAGGATTCTAGGAATAAGACAAAAATGATTTAATTAATGTCAAATATGGGTAGCTGTGGGTTGATTATAATAACACCCCCCCCCCCCACCCCTTAAGCCTAACTTTATGAGTAAATATCAAAAAATTATAGGGCCTAGAAACAAGGCTTAGTCACCCTTTTACATACTGCATGTCCATACAACCAAGGAAAGAGGCAAAAACCCAGTGGGAAAATCTTCCCTTAAACATGGACAAGAAAACAAAATTTTGAAAATCTTGTCATCAATCATTCTTCACCACATGATCAACAATCCTCAGCAGTGATTTGAGATTACTGAAGGTCTTCTCACAAAATACTTTGGTGAAAATGTCTGCTAGTTGTTCTGAAGATGCACAGTAGAGTAGAGCAATGGTACCATCATGCACAAGCTCCCTGATATAGTGCATATGGATCTCAATGTGGTTGGTTCTTTGTCTTTGAACTGGATCAGTGGAGATTCGAATGGTGCTTTGATTGTCACAATAGATTATTATTGGAAATTGTGGTTCTAAACCACATTCTCCAAGTATTCCCTACAACCATAAACATTAAGTAGCTGCATTTACAACTCCTCTATACTCTGGCTCTGTAGATGAGAGTGCTATGGAACTCTGCTTCTTAATTGAGCAGTTGATTGGTCCTTCTGCAATAATGAATACATATCCTGAGGTATACTTTCAATCTGTGTTGTCACCTTCCCAATCACTATCAGTAAATCCAACTAGCTCTAAGTCAGATTTTGCTTTGTAGAAAATTCCATGAGTCCTTGTTCCTTGAACAAAGTTTAGGATCCTCTTGGATGCTCTCCAATGTATCTCATGAGGTTGATCCATGTATATTGAAGCCACACTAAATGCATAATATAATTCAGGTCGAGTATGTGTAATATAAAGCAAACACCCAATCAACTACCTATACAGTGTATTATTTACCATAGGAGAAGAACCTGCTTCTTCAAGCTTGACTCCTGAAAGAAATGGAGTCTTGCTTGACTTGCAATCTTTCATGCTGAACTTGATGAGAAAATATAAAGCATACTTTGACTGATGAATCTTGATTCCATGTTGGGATTGAGCAATTTTGAGACCCAAGAATTGGCTCAAAAATCCTACATCTGTCATAGAAAAGGCATGGTTCATTGCATCCTTCAAGGAGGAAATCTCTTTCTTTGAACTTCTTGTAATCAGAAGGTCATCCACATAGAGAAGAATAATCATTAAAGAACCATGAATCAGCTTCAAATAGACATTAGGATCATACTTGCTTGAGCCCATACAATGATTTATTCAACCTACACACTAAAGATGGATTAGATGCAAAACCTTATGGTTCCTGCATATAAATCTATTCATTCAGATCTCCATTCAGAAATGAACACTTTACATCAATGTGATGTACCACCCACTGCTTCGAAGCGGCAATGGCTAGAGCAAGCCTTATGGAGTCCATCTTTTTCACTGGTGCAAAGGTCTCATTGTAGTCTATACAATGTACCTGAGAGTAGCCCTTTGCTACAAATCTTGAATTATATTTCAAAGGTGAACCATTAGCATCAAACTTAGTTTTGAAGACCCACTTACACTTCACTAGCTTTCTCCCTGGGGGAAGATCAACCAGTTCCCATGTGTTGTTCTTCTGGAATGAGCTGAATTATTATTTCATGGATGTTTGCCATCTTGGATCATGTGGTGCATCTTCATATGTCTGTGGATCAGAATCTATCATCAAATAACACTTCTCGACAAAGAGTGGATCTTTCACACAAAGGGCACTCTCAAATTGAGATCTAGTCCTCCTAATATCATTAAGATTTTCAGCTAGTTCCCCAGCTGCATGAATGGTCCTTGCTTCCCACTTTGCTATTGTAGGGCTATTAGGATCTACAATTAATTTTTCATTATCATACATATCAGAATCAACAAACTCATTAGTCTCTTCACTTACAATCAATGGCTGTGGTGGTGAAGAGGACTCTCCAACTTCAACTGCTGCTAAAGGCTCTTCTTCGAACTGAACACTTATTTCAATGAAAGATTTGTTAGTGCTCATGTTGATCAGCTTGTACCCTTTTCAATCTTTAGAATACCCAACAAACCGACACTCTTGTCTTTGGGGTTGCAAAACCTTCCTCTTTTCAGTTGGGATTCTAGCGCAAGCCTTTGAGCCAAAAATCCTAAAATGGGTCAGATCTGGCTTGTGCCCACTCCAAGCTTCAAAGGGAGTCATACCATCAAGATGCTTATGTGGCACCCTATTTTGGATATAGGATGCACATTTTATAGCTTCGGCCCAAAAATTTGCTGGAAAAGTTTTAGCCTCCATCATACAAGTTGCCATCTCCTTCAGTGATCTATTCTTTCTCTCAGCAACACCATTTTGCTATGATGTGTAAGGGATAGAATGTTGCATCTAGATACCTACGTCTTTGCAATACTGGATGAAATCAGACTTTATATACTCACCACCATTGTCAAATCTGAGGATATTGAGTTTCCTCCTAGACCGGTTTTCAACGAAGGATTTAAAGAATTTTAAAAGGTCAAAAACTTCAGACTTATGCTTTAAGAAGTGAACCCAACAATACCTGGAAAATTTATCTATGAAGGTGAGTGCATATTTGGCTTGACTCATGGACATATGAGGGAATGGACCAGCAATGTCACTATGGATCAACTCAAGAGGTGCAGAGGTTCTCTCATGACTAGCTCTCTCATACTTGTACTCTCGGTGTTTTCCTAGAATACGACCTTAACATAATCCCTTAGAAAACTTGATCTTTGGTAACCCTATGACCATGTCCTTTTCACTCAAATCAGAAAGATACATGTAGTTAAGATGGCCAAATCTTTCATTACAAAGCTTTCTTGCTTCATTAGCATGAGTAAGAAGAGCAGAGGGGTTTGAGTAGGATAGAAAATGGGAAAACTTGTATACCTTTGAAGTGTGATCAAACACCTTTTGCTATGACTTTACCATTCGAAATCTCAATGATTTCAACTTCATTGGGGGAGAAGATGAGTTTCTTTGGAGACCCGGTGTGAGTCATCTGATACACTGACAAGAGATTAGAGGCAAGACCTGGAACATACAACACATTATTGAAATTACCATGGTCAAGATCAATCCTACCCTTTCTCATACTATCAGTCAGAGAGTTATCTCCGAAAACCATTGGTAGACCATTCGACATGTCAAGAGAAGAGAAGATCTCGTTTGTCGAAACCATATGTTTGGAAGCTCTAGAATTAATGATGAAACTAGGTGAGCTTGAGGTGCTAGTAATCAAGGCATGTACTCTCTCCTTGTCTTTTGAATTTGATCCTCCTTCCCTCTTCTTTGAGCAACTAGGAAGGGAGATGTTGTTTTTCTCCAAGAGTTGGGTCAACATGTCTATATGTTTTTTCATACAAGATCTCTTAGGATGATAGCCCTTACTGCAATATGTGAACTTGCTCATTTTTCCTTTGTTCTTCTTCTTCTGGGGGTTCTTCTTGGAGCCTGAGGACTCCTCTTCAGACTTTTCCTTATCTCTCTTTTTCTTAGGTGGCTTTTTAGCTTTTTTCTTGATTTTTGAATCCACCTTCGAATCTCCAGCAACCAAAGCTTGGTCTTTGGAAGGTTTGATGGTGCCCATCATCACCAATTTATCTTGCTCCTGAGTGAGAGATTCCATTAACTCAACAAGATTAGGCATATTCCAGGTTCGAGCTGTCAATTTACTGGCATAGAAGTTCAAAACAAACACTGAATATTCAAGACGAATATTTGAGAGAGTGGTCAAAACTAGTTGCTCCTCCTTCTTTTCAATCCCACATTGTTTTAACTGCAAAACAAGGGCCTTAAACTTGGTAAAATAGAGTTGCAATGATTCGAAGCTACTAGGATTCGAGGAGATCAATTCATTCTTGATTTGATTTCCTCTCATCACATTTGTCTTTCCAAAAATCTCTTCAATCTTCTCGCACACCTCATTAGGAGATGTCAATGAATCAAGATGAGAGAGGAGGTCTCTTGAAATACTCAAACACAAAAGACCATAGGCCTCATCCCTCCTGTTGTGCCATTTGATTTTCTTTGTAGCTGCATTGGGCTCTACCTTAGTAGCCATGGTAACCCTGTAGAGATCTTTCTCTCTCAACAATATCTCCATCTCAGCTTTCCATTCGAAGAAATTGAATGGAGACAAGGTGATCCTTTGAGATTGGTCCATATCTCAGCTCATGTGCCCTTCAGTCCACAGAATGCGCTCCCAATCAGTGATGTCGAACCTGCAATAGCAATTTGGAAGGAGAGAAATCGATCTACAAAGGCTCTGATACCATGTGGAAATTGAACCCAAGAGATAGATCAATTATACTCACAAAATTTCTAATCAAACATGCAAAATTTACACAAAAGAAGACTGAAATTGGAGCATAACTTAATCGTGTATTGAATAAGTGTACATTATCCAACCACATGAAGTAATAGGCTCCTAAAATATATAATTACATGAGAGATTCAAAATCACTAGGTTGCTATTCGAATTGGTCAAAAAGCAGGCTTACTAAAACAAGTCAAATCCCCCATAGGTGCAAAAAGGACTTTCCAAATCCATGAAAATCCTCACGAATTAGCTAAAGCAAGTGAGAAAGCTAAGTAAAAGTTGAGTATTGTTGATGTTAAAATTTGTCAATCCTACCGTTTGACAAATTTTAACATCAACAATACTCGCTTTTACTTTAACTTGGACAGACATTTTACAAACATACCTCTACAGGGTTTGACTTTTAGTTTTGACCAACTCCCACTTCGACAAACATTAATTTGTGACCAACTCCCACTTCGAAAAACTTCTAATATTAAAAAGGTATCTTTTTATTTTAAAATATATCATTCACATTTAACCAAGCCTTATATTAGAGAGACTATATCAAATAACCAAAATATTACTCTGTATAAACTTTTACACGATGAAATATGAAGAATTATTGATTTCTTTTACAAACGGTAAATGTTTATTTCTTTCACACAAGTAATTTACAAATGGTGAATGTTTATTTCTTTTACACAAGTAATTTTGAAGAAGATGTGCGGCATAAATATTCTTGAGAATAAACACATAAAAACTATATGTTTATATAATACCCCCCACAAAATAGGCATATTAAGGGCACATACATAGACTTGGAACTTTACTTGCATATTTCACCTTTTACAGAGCTCCAGATCTCATTGAGGTAACTTTGACATAACTCTACTCCCACAAGTTCACATTTAACCAAGCCTTATATTAGATGTATTTCTACTTTAACACATTATACTATGACAAACCGACTATATCAAATAACCAAAATATTAAATAAGACTTGTGTCTAAGTTACTCAGTGGTTAGATCTAAACTTTTACATGATGAAATATGAAAATTATTGATTTTTTTTACAAACTATAAATGTTTATTTCTTTTACTTGGATATTTCACCTTTTACAGAGCTTTTTCACAAAGCTTCAAATCTCAATACTTTCCAAAAGCACTAGCCTATGCTCTTGAACACTTCTCAGATTTTTTCCTTCTCCTTTCTCTTTTATTCTTTTCGTCTCCTATATACTTTGTTTTTCTTTCATTCTTTGTTTATATATATATAAATACTAAATTTGGCTTATATTAGAAGCTATTTACTAACATTAAAGAATACAAATTAATGCATAACTACAAATCCACCAAACAAACAGTTTGACCTCCAAAATAAAAACACGGCTGAATAAATACAAAGAAGCATGCACCATGACTGCCGACTGATTGACTAATAATCATGTACTCTTACGGACTTTGACTGAACAGGATGGGATTCGATAAGTGATTGCCTAATAGTCATGTACTTTTACCCATATAGCGCAAGTGCCATTTGTCTCTCATCTTCACTTGTTCTCTCCTGCTTGACTTTCTTGGGTTGCTTGCTTGTGCTCTGTTATGACAAGGGTGAACACGCCCTCTCCATACTGTAAACTTGCTATCACTTACCTCGACGTTGTCAAAGTTACTATAGTTTCTGAAGTAGTTTTTGCATTTTGTCCGATCCATTTTGTTTTTGCCTCCTACGATGTTTTACTGTGCTGATTTTCTTGTCCCACGAGCTCTTGGCCCCGACCGCTTTTCCCATATCAACAAGCTCAAGTGGTGTTTTTATCTAGTAGACTTGGATGATGGTTGGTCTAGAGGGTTGTTTGGATCTTTTGTAATGGTCAAAATGTGATGAAGGCGGTTTAATCATGGCTAAGGAGACAGAGGTGTAAAGTGAAAACCTGATTACATTACAAAACTCATAGAACTCAGATGGAAAACTGTTTGAGGTGGAGAATGTTGTGGCATTGAAGTCGAATTCAGTGAAGATGACACTTGAAGGTGGGAAGACTAAAGATGAGGCTTGAAGGTGGGAAGACTAAGACACCCATTCGTTGGAAAAATGTTTAGGCAATAATTTGAAAATGGTTATGTGTTATAGCGAATGTACCATCATGTACATGATTTCTTGGATGCAACAACAACATATACAATCATAGTTTACACGGACACAACAACTTTGATTTCAATTCTAAATTGCCTTGGCCTTGAATACACATTTGGAAGTTGAGTTTTTCAAAAATTGTTTGTATAGAGGTTGGGATATTTGAAAACTGCTTTAGCACCTGGACTTTGAACTCCTATAGATATTTATTTGTGGAAGAGACAATGGAAGAGGAAATCCCATGTGAAGCTTTCAAGATAAAAAATGTATGGCCTCGATGTTTGGGTCCACCTTCAGAGCATTCAATGGTACCCACATTATCACTTAAATGTTCACAGCAACTATCACCCACTACCTTGATCTAATGCTGACATGTTTACCCCGAAAACTAAAGAAAATATTCACATGATTTTCAACATTGTCAACGATTTTTCTCCATAAGAAGAGGCGGAGATCAGGTATGAACATCAGTTGCATTCACTCCTGGATGACCAACAATAACTTAACTCAGTCATTTATAAATTAGAACTGAAATGTCGTTATGAAATGAAAAGGTGGTACAGTTTTATTAGTGAAACCTTCTTGTTATGTTATAGTTGGTGCTATGTTGATTCTCAGTCTATTAAGTACATTTGAATAACACTAAGTAAAAATTGTGAAGCTTCTGTGTGCAGTACAATATTCCTTTTATTCCATTCATTATGTTGTACATGATCTCATTTTCATTGTCATTCATCATTCCAATATTAGTTTTTAGATCAAAAGGTTGTTGGATAGGTTTCCTCTGCTCTTACCGAAATATTGAATTGATGCTCCCATATTGAATTGAATTGAATTTTTAGAAAAAGAATAATACTCCAATATTGGTAAATAAAAATAAAATTAATACGTGATGTTTTATGTATGGTGAACTGAACATTATATCCTTTATTAAATTTGATGTGATCATTATCTAATGAGAAGTGTAGGGTCTGAGCAACCATCGATTATCACCTTGTGCAAGATAATGATATGATAATATCTCCATCCGGTAAGAAATATAGATGACGATGTCTCGAGAAGGAAATATAGATTGAAGCATGAAGGAGCTTAAAGGATAGAGCGCTCAATTCACAGAGAAGACAGAGACTGGAATAAGATAAAAAACTGAGTAAAAAATTGGTGGTGTTGGTTCGAATAAAAGACGGAACGAGACTCAAATTAGGTCAAAGATGGTCATGGTTTTCCAAGGGAGCAGATCTAGACTGCATAAATACAACTTCACTCAACAAAGACAAGTACTCTAGCAGAAGGCCAAAAGATCTAAACTCCATAGATACGACTTCTGTTCCACAAATACAACTCTAAAAGAGGATGGTGATTTTGAAGTTTCGAACATAATCATGACACATGAAAACAATGTAGGAAGCGGTCGACACAGGGGGAACAAGCAGGGAGCCAACAAGCCACAACGCAATGCTAGAGGGTGGTGACGTCTACCAAGCATTGTGAAGTAATACTAAGTTAGCATTAATTTACATAAATAAAACTTTATAAGTACTTAGAAATTGAAACAATTCGCATTAACTTACTTTGATAGAACTTTTTAAGTATTTAGAAGGTGAAGCATATGAATTGTGAGACATTAATTTAGCCTAACCTGGATATTAGGCCAAATAAGACCTCTAACTATCTCATTGGTTCATGAAAAGTTCTCACCTAAAACCTTAGCTTAAACAAAACATAAGTGCATAACTCCAATGTCCATCAGTAGAAAAAGCTGCACTCCTTTTACTAGAGTCCCTGCAGAGACTAATAAAAGTGTACGGTACTTTTCATAATACCACAACACTTCACAATAAAAAGTTATGACATTTGATTAACAGTTCACTGTGTTGTTCGTTAAATGGATTTGACAAAACAGATTGGAGCGGGGCTCTCTTCATCCATAAGTATGGAATTTTTTTAAGAAGCGTTCAATTTGTAAATTGAAGCAATTTTTATGATAAAAAAATCAAATTAGGTAAGATGCCAAACAAAACGAGTTTCCAAATTAATGGACATAAAAAGTCACCTCACTACATAAATAGAAATATAGCCTAGATTATAGAGGAGATGATATCTGATTATTGGGCTACATAAATAGAAATATAGTCTGGATTATAGAGGAGATGACATTTCATTATTAGGCTGAAGAGGCCCAATCTACACTTCAACAAGGGAGATGTGTAAACTCATCTTAAAATTAACAAGTATTTTTTTTTAAATAATAAAATATTATTAAATAACATGTCTATTCAAACTTTTATAATGGTATATATTTAAAAACTATAAATTGGATAAATTGGATTAGATAAATTGGAGATGTGTAATTTTTTTTGTGCTCATCTTAGAAGTGACACATGTCTTTTAAAATATTAATTTAAAATAATAACATGTACACTCAAATTAGAGTTAAAACATTTACAACTGCAAAAATATAAAAAACACAAATGAAGTAATATTTACACCTTAAAAACAGATAAATTTAAACTCATTCGTTCAGAGATCATTTATATTAGTACCAATTCAGTGTAAATATATATTAGTACCAATTCACTATAAAAATATGGTAAAGTGTTCAAGCAAAAATGGGGTGGGACCGTGGGTGTGAAAGTTTTTCGAAGATTATCAATTTAAATAACCTCTGAATCATCAAATATAAATTTTCATGGAGATCTTTAAGGTTTCTCGTGCTAAAATCGTTACTGAATATATAACATGCAGTACTTTTAAAATTTCAAAGATTGTGTACGGTATCATTGGCATACACGCAGTGTGAGTAGATAAAAAAAACAGCACCACTTCTCAGATTGCCGAACTAAATTATAAATCTATAATTATTATAAAAAAAAAAGGACTTGTCACATTGCTGAACCAAATTACTGAAAGAATAATAAAGACACATGGCATCCAGTACACACAGAAATTGAGAACCAGTGAAAATATTTAAGGATAAAAGGAATTCCAAGAATATATTAGAGTTTAGCTGCAGAGAATAATGGTCTTCTTATCCCCAAAAGTTGAACTAGCAAGGTTTTACATCCTTTGCGCCAGACTTCCTACCGTTATCTACATACATTGAAGTTTCAGGAGTACAAATTGCCAGCGGTTGCCTATGCAGCCGCTACTCGGCCTCCCGCTTCTTCTTCTTCTGAGCTCCTCACCTATTAACAAAGCTGCGCCATTAGTGTTTTAATAGCTACAACGCTCAGCAGTGGCGGAACTACCTGGTCTAGGGCTAACGTGGCCTTTCATTTTTCCCAACTTTTGCTTTTGTTTCTCCTATCGATTACAGAGTAAGGGTAATGGCACCTTCAATATTTACCTTGATCGACTTGCCAATATTTAGTGTGGGTTTTAGGCAGTGATGATTTTGCATCAGCTCATACGAAGAGATTCGAACTCTGATCTAGCGTCCTCATCAGTTCCTCTTTCATTTCTGTTTCATTATCGTTTGAAAGGAAAGGCGACCTACAAAGAGGACAAGTCCTCTGGTCGTGATCAACCCATTGATCTAAACACCCTCTGTGAAAGATATGACTGCAGTTCGTCAGAATTCGGATCTCTTCATGTCTCTCCACGCTATTCAAGCAAACCGCACACATAGCATCGTCAACCTCCGCCTCTTCTGCCAAAACACCGAACCTGACAATCGGTAACCACTCACGAATTCTCTGCGCATAGATAGAAGAGGACGCCTCCAAACATGAGTTGGCTTGATCCGGCCAATAGACCTCCGTTTCTAGAAAATCTCTGAGCCCCATGAACCGAAGAAGCCAGCAGACGGCAGTTCTGATAAACCCTAATACAAAAACGACGTTCAGGAGCAGCCTCGGGACGAGAAGCTCTGAATACCCGACAGGAAATCCCATGCTTCAGGAGAAGGCCCTTCACTTAAACAACTATCTCTCAATCAATGATTTAGAAGAGCAAGGGAAGAAACAAACAGTATGAAGTTGAGCCCACCCAGATCTGCTTCAGCTACCAACAAGTTCAAACGAGACAACCCACTACTGCATGTCCCTACAACCAAAGCTGATCGCTATTTATCGCCTGAAACGGCCGAATAAAGAAAGAAGAGATGACCCAGTTGCGATGTGATCCAGCCAAGAATATCAATTATATACTGCAAGTCTGGAACAACTACTGCTCACAGTAACCTCTCCAGATTAAACAATCATACACTAGAACAGCAGGCTCAGGCAACAGTTGTTCAATGCAGGGAATCATAATGCAGGGTTATGTACGCAAGGCTGCTAATGCGACAATCTAAGTAATTGGAGGGTGTCAGGCATTCAAGAATCAGAGCATAAATAATAATATCAGATTCCCAAATGGGGCAGATTATACGCCCGAATCCCAGACCGAGACTGCATTTTCTAGGTATATGTCCAAAAGGATGGGAAACCTTCACGTGACAAGACCTTGCATTTCAAGCTATATGTCCAGAAGGAAGGAACACCTTCACGTGACAAGACATTGATAAATAAAAAACAAATGTATGCAGTTTGGATATGCGTTGTCACGAAGTAATTGTTGCAATGCTGCCATTAATACAAGATGAATATATCCAGTATTTTGGCCATGGGATCTGATCCTTATATTATGGGATTGCTGTCCAGATAGAGGACCACCCGGGCCACCTAACAATGCCAAGTGGAAGCAATCTCGGCTTTAAATTATACTCAGAATTTTGTCCCATGCACTGTATAAAGCGGATGCCATGTTCAGTCCCTTCCATTTAGTTCACAGGATGGTTATGAAAAGTTTCAGAGTTTTGAATCACAATCTTATCTTTTGAATTGAACTGTATATAGTATTGTACCGGCTTACATATTATTAAATATGTCATTGATTATCTACCAGAAATGAATTGAGATATATATTAAAAAAATTAGCATAATCATCTCATTAAGTGTATAAGCTTCTTTTTATTTGAGATTTGTGGTGGACTATAATTTATGTTTTTTCATTTATGAACTAGGATGGACAAGAATGAGACAAGTGTATTGTCAATATTGATTTTATGATAGTAGTTCAAAATTCCAAATAAACAATTCTAAGAAATAATGGTAGCTAACATGTGAATGGTTAATGCTAGCAATGCATGGATAATTCATAGCTAATGAATGAATAATCAACACTTCATGGTAGATAACTAAAGAATTTAAGAGAAAAAGAATATAGCATGTAGCTAGCCATGGATAAATCACACTTGAACCCATTTAACTAGAAGAACATGAGGAATAATATTTTGACTATGTGATTAATGAATATGACTATGTAGATGTGCTAGTTTTAATTTGTGTGGTTAATGAATATGAATAAGTCACTTAAGTTATTTGTTTTATTAGTTTATAAGTTATTTTTTGTATACGAGTAGTTGTACTAAATGTTGCTAGCTATCCATCAACTACCAGTTATTCATGCTTCAACTACCACTTATAGCCAGTAGTTATTTTGATATAATTGTTTATTTAAAATTTTAAAATGTTATAAAATCAATTAAACAACACAGATGCCTAACCTAATGCAATTTATGAAAAACATAAACCCTAATCCACTCCCAAATTTAAAATATAAAGGCCAATCTATATAATAAGTTTAATCAAATTACCAAAGTAATAAATTAAAAAAAATCCCAATACATATATATAATTTAAACAATATTGTTTGTCTAATGCTGTCTTTAGCTTGTCTTCCCTTAAGGTATTCGATTGGAACATAAGTGCAGGTTCCTTTAAGTCCTGCATACTCGGATTTTCTTAAATCAATATTAAGAATGATGTAGTTTGGATATATGTGAGGTCACACAAATATTAAGAAACTATGTTAAACAATGAAAGGAATCTTGTATATATTGATAATATTTTATTAAGATTAATTGGAAGTGCCACAAATATTGTCGAGCTTGTTCTTCGACATTGTCCCCTCGCAAATTGCCTAGATATTAGAAATTCAAAAACAAAGAGCCACCGTTAAAAAGAAGCCATGTGTAATCAAGCAAGTCATATAAGTTCATGTTCCAACTACTTTGACACATTATTCAACTAGGCCTTTGCTTTGTTAGGTCCTACCCTAATTTTCTAAATTTTTATTAGGCCTTGCCTTCAGGTTGGTAAGAAGTCTTTGTGAATGGTTGTCGTTTTTTCAATAAAAGACTTATATATTTCAAAATATTATAACTTTAGTTTTATTGTATTTTTTTATTAATTTCTATTTTCAAGATGAGAGAGATTTTATAAATCAGGTTCTTTTTAATAAAAAAATATTTTTTTGTTTTAATAAATTAAAACAAAAAAATTTGATTTGAAAAAACAATATCAACTATCATGTATATATGAATAGTACATATGATATGACATGACATATGTAACGAAGCATTGAGTGAAAAGAACCCTCGATTGTTAGCATCGGGAAGTAGTACTAGGAGCAAGGGAGTAAAAGCAAGACCAACAACCAACCACTCTTGAGTAGTAGCAAAGCCAACATTGATCCCAGTATGAGTTGATCCTCATATCAACTACATTGAAGAAAGCCAACATTGATCCCAGTATGAGTTGATCCTCATATCAACTACATTGAAGAAGTGTGGTAGCCTTGAAGATAAGTGGCATGTTCATTTGGCATCCTCAAAACTTGTAGCACGTTAGTCTCACAGCTTGGGACAAACACAACTACCATATAACGTCCTCAAGGCTGTGCACCAACTTAAACACAACATACTATATAAGCCTTGATATTATTTGTAATTTTATTAACATTTAAAACTAGTAGAAGTAACGCTAGAGTGATTTGTAGTATTGTCTTGTTTTATTAAAAAAAAGAACAATATCTAGTTTAAAACCTAAGTTGTTTATCAATAATGGCACTGTGCCTCGAGATAAGGCCAAATAAGAACACAAATTAAGTGATTGTTTGAGAAAAATGTGTTGTGTATATGGATTGGTTCATAAAAAGTGTTATTAATACTCTACAAGAAAACTTAGGATAAATGCTTTATAACTTATTTGGGTTTCTCATCATTGTGTTTATCTTGACCAATAAAGAACAATAAATCGTTCTTTCATCAAATCAAGGAATTTGAGCTCTTATTTGGCCTCATATCAAAGCAAGGTGATGATTTTTGGGTTTGAAACTTATGTTAGTTTACATATTACAAAATGTTTATAGCACTTTTCTAATTAATGTTAGGATTGTTGTTAGAAGTAGTTACACACATTATATGTTGTCCATTCAATTACTAAGCTTAAATTTCCATGTCTATGTGGATGTGTCCTTGAACATGTGTCGAAGTAGTGCATGGGTCCTTTGAACAAGTGTTGATGTCGATGTGTGTCCTTCTTTGCCACCTCAATGATCTACTACTACCACCACAACATACTGCTTCCACCAGCTAGTCGTGTGCAAATCTAGTTAGCATATTATACTACTACCACCACAACATACTGCTTCCACTAGCTAGTCATGTGCAAATCCAATTAGCATATTATACTACTACCACCATGACATACTACTTTCACTAGCTAGTCGTGTCCAAATCCGATTAGCATATTTCCATGAGTTTCCACATGTGTCTTTGGATTTTGGGGCTGAATGCCATCTTTGGCTCTAAATTTGGACACTTGGTCTTCTTATCTACAATGTTGCTAGGAGACCACCAACTTTAGTGTGCGCAATTACATGAATGAACCGATGTTCATGCTCAAAGGCCTACCTCATTTGACTGCCATTAGTGTTATTGTGTGCAATTACATGAATGAACCAGTGTTCATGATCAAATTACTACCTCTTAGCATCCAGTTGCAGTGCAAGCCAACTACCATAAATGCTGTGCTCCAGCTTGCAAAAGTTCTTCTAATGCAAGATATACCAAAAAGTATTTGTGCTCATGCTCCTTTGTTTCCTCTTTAAACAACATCACTTCATTCCCGTGGTTCATTTGTGTATGCCTACAAAGTAGTCAAGAAGAGAAACAATTAATTCACAGAGAGAGAAAATCAAATGCCGAAGAAAATTAAAAACATCATGCCTACTTTCTTTCGGGTCAGTGCAAGAAGATGAGGGACCTTTAAGATGCAGTCCTAGTTTTCAAAAACAACATCATGTTACCAAAAAATACATCAACTCGAGCCTGACATAGAACTTGGTATGGTTCAACCCGAGCCTGACATGTCATGGAACATGTATGATATGAAGACAAATCGCGTACGCATTATATAACTACAAAACGCGCTCGCGATATGTAGTTATAAAACGCGTACGCGATTTGTAAATCATAAAAAAAAATTTAAATACACAGTCCCGAACCTGTGGCCCATTTTCACAATCAGGAACGCGAATTCGACGGGCCATTGGAGCATTTGGAGTGAGACCACTGCTTGGGATTGTTGCAGGAGCTGATTCAGGTTGAGGGGAGGAGATTACACTCGTGCATTGTCATCCAACAAGGTAATTCAATCACCCAATGCCACGGGGACTTCACTTAGTGAACCTTTTACATAGCACGTGCGATCATGGGATATTAAAGAATACCCTTAATTTCGAGAGATATTGACCCAAACTCTTTTTGTTGAAACCCCCTCCCAATACTTAAAACCTCCTCCCCACCCCTTTTTATACCTCAATCCTTATAAACCACCCTACCCACCCCCACCTTAAACCCCTCATCCCCCCAATACCTGCAATATATTGGTTCAATTTTTTATAATTTTAAAACCCACAATATGAACTAACGTGACAGGATATTGGTGAACAAGTGAAGCCCCCGTGCCCAATGCATTTTTTTTGGTCAATTTTTACCCTATAATTGTGTGACTTTAGATGTGTGATATTCAAATGCACTTCCCTCCTATCTTTTTTAATTCTCAAGAGCATTACCTTATACACCTAGTAGAAGAGATTGAAGAATGTGGTTAAAAGATGGAAATTTCTATTATTTGAACAAATATCAAGTTCAAATCCAAGAACTAAACTATCAGTATAAATACATTGAACATTGAATTGAGTTTCACTTTATTACAAGCTAATGTTAAATTTAAATAGTGTCTTATGATTTCACTTGAGATCTCACGCCCACACCATTGGTTGATTCCTATACCCTTGGTTGATTTTCTATTGGCATTCCTTGTTCCAACATGAACTCACCCTTGTATGAAATTGTTGGTGTTTCTAGATGTTACATGGTGTATTCACCTTTCTATGAAATGATTGGTGTTTTTTAGATGTTACATGGTGTATTCACCATATTTTTTGAAAAAATTAATATAACCAATGTTATGACCTGAGCTTGATTTTTAATTAGATTTATTTTGAATTTTGAAGAGATGAAGTGGGTTTTACATTTAGTATATGAATTGTATTGTATATGGATAATATTTGTAGGTTGCAATCACAATTGAAGAAGGTT
>LPNX011150163.1:78647-97279 GCA_001517045.1 Pseudotsuga menziesii
GCATGCCAACTAGTAATCACCACCCCATTCACTATCTTTTAAGGCAACCACTGCGTATATGTGTCCTGCATAGTATGATTGTAGGTATATGATCAAATATTTTTCATGTGATACAAGGCCATTAATGTGAGTTTCAAGACTACGTAAATTTAACAAAAAAATGTTGAGGAAATGCATCATACCAGGTTGTACAAGGTCTGATACATGATCAAAATCTATAGAAATAGACGATTGGTCTTCTTCCAATGGAGTTAACTCAACAATTGCACGTTGATCAAGTGGAAGTGATATGCGATCCCATCCATCAACCCAATCCAATGATTCACACACATCCTAGTCACCATCATAGCAAGGCAGGCAAAAACAAGCGAGTTTTCTGGTCCAAATTTCAAATACTGGGTTATCAGAACTTCGAACCGAATGAAAGCCACGAGTGCCAGGAACAGTCTTGCATTCCCATGCATGTGAATGATCTATGTCTACCACCTCCCAAAAAAATCTCTCCACATGTCTCTTTCTTGTGGATTCTGCTCACATAGTTGATTCCTCTCCCATTACTGGCGTGCACCACCTGACTATAAATTGAGCATTTCGAATAGTAGATATTGTAGATAATTTCAATTCCTCTCTTCGTAGGGCTATTTTGACACACACTCCGGCTCCATCATGCTCTCCTTTACCATGCCCAATCTCAAAATAGTTCCACATATGTGGAACTTTGTATTTTTTATGCAATGAACACAGCCATTGAAATATGCGTGCATTTTTTAACTGACCAGCACATCCATCAGACCAAATCCAGTGTTGATCCATCTGTATGTTCCTACCCTTCAAATGATCATAGAACATGATGAAGCAATGACATACATAGTGGAAGTCATGGCACCTATCATCACTTATGTAGAAGTGATATTCCTTTAGAATTTCTCTTTGCTCTTCACTATTGTTCAGGCCATGCCTATATGTGATATGCACCATCAAGGAAACCTGCTCAGAGTGATAATACTGACTTTGGATCTCATTTTGAGGTTGCAGAGTGTAGTTCTTGGCAAAATCAACAATTGAAAGTATAGTACCACGAGGAAATGTATCTCTGCATATTTTAAACTTCTCATCCTGCCATCGTGCCAAGTGGACATGCTGAACATATTGATGTGTCTTTTCAATAAATTCCTTGACTAAGACACTAACTTGTACCTGTTGACACAAAATGATCTCAATATCAGGTTATTTTGTAAGTAAGGAATGAAATGCAACTATTCTGAACATAATTTTATAGATACATGCATGTACTTGAGATGTCACCAATTGTATTTTTTTGCTTTCTTTCCCTAGGACTATTTCATCGCTGATATATTTGAAACTTTTCATGTCTGTAACCATATTCCCAAATTCATTGTCTCCAGTCTCGTGCATACATTGGCTCAATAATTCCATTCCAGCATAGTTGGAGCAAGTTCCATCCAAACAGGATTTTGCATAGTAAGTTTGCCCCTCGGGCCTATTGCACATGATACTATGAATGAATTCTCTTGATGAGGTCGGTGGTATTGTCAAGGAGCAATCCTGCACATGGTTAGTATGCAACACACGACGAATGTACAAAAATGTTTCATAGTGATATTCATATTCTACATGGTATATACAACAACAAGTGTTACGAAGAGTATTTATTCTAACATACCAAGGCTTACATTTCTCAAAAGATCTTTGCCCCAAATTCAATTGTCTATGTTCATTCCTAAATTTCTTGTATAGTTCTATCTGTGTTATATCAAGAAGATGCTTAATGTGTGGTTCACGGTCCTTTGAACCCCTTCTCAATTTTAGTACATCCTTCCGGTTTGAAGAAGGCCTCGTGTGATCATGCCAAAAACTCTGCACTAGTCCCTTTACTGCATCAACTAGCTTCATGTCATGACGTGGCAATCGACCAGTAAAGGCCCAAAAATCTGTCTGGGCGGTTGTGTCGAGATGTTCTCTTCTAATAGAATACCTACGGAGGGTTTTTACATTCAAATTAACTAGTTTAGATGTAGGCTTGAGAAAACCAAGGACCCTGGTGTTCTTATTCACAATTGCTTGTGACAACACACGACGAGCCGCATTGTGGTCCTTTGACCGTGTGTTCTTACCAATTTTACCAAAGGCGTCTACTAAGCTTTTAACTATATGAGAACTTGGTCCAGAAGCCTTTATCATCTTTATCCCTAACGATTTCCTAACAATATTCATGCCCCTAGATTTTAACAATGATAAAAATAATCTACATTTATCTCCATCACATTTAGAATCAAAATATTTATTCAGTATATGTTGAGTTTGATAAGCAATACTACGTTTAGATAGCATACCTTCAATGGAATTGAGGAGTCCTTCATCAACTTGTATACGCTTCGTAGTTCCTCTACGTGTGCTTTCTAATGGAGGTAAGGGGGTTGGATTTCTATCATCTAGTGCATCAACAATACTCTCTGGCGTTTCAGTAGAAACTTGTTGTCCTTCACTCTCTTCCTGGTAGTTGGATGGTGGAAGTCCAACATCCTCATCGATGGTCTGATTAATATTTTCTTCTTCAACAGTAGGCTCCATGTACACTGCCTCTTCATGAGCTTCGTCTTGAGATCGTCCCTCTAGTGAATGCAGAATTTCTTCTTGTGTTGGATTAATAGGATGATCCGCTGTATCCTCTATAATTGGATTTGGATTAGTTTCCAAAGAAAGCCTCTGATTCATCATGTCTATTCTTTTCTTTTCTTTCTCTTTTTCGAACTTCTTTAGGTCTCTTCTTCCTTGCTGATTTTCTTCCTCGGTTACGTACATTCCCTATCACCACAATGATTAATGTCAATATACTTTGTTTTTGTTGCTCCTCAATTACAAGCTTCCAAACCTTTAACTTGCTTTAATATAACTATTAATCCTTCAAGGTGCTTCAATCTTCCTTCTCAATTGTTCATATTTCCCATCAAAACAACAATGAATGGGAAAATTTACCTTTGGTTCTCTTGAATAATAAGCAAATGAAAGTTATATCCACCATCACCATGAAATGACATTGAAGCTTGATATCGTATCCTGTGTGCTCCTCAACCATGGAAGATGTGTTCAATGTTGCACGTGCATAACAAAAAGAATGATGGAGATGGATGGAGATGGTGTAGATTGTGAGTATTTTCAAAGAAAGGCTCGTGCTCTTGAAAGATATCGCGTGGTAATTCCAAATTTAGAGAAACACGCAGTGAAGTTGCTCTTGGACAATGACAATTCACTGTTTTAACAGTCACAAAACGCGCACGCGATTTGCCTAGTAAAAACGCGTACGCGATTTATATAGCCAAAACGCGCACGCGATATTGTCAATCACAATTAATAGGGTGGGTGCACGGCTAAACGAGATTAATTATAAATGAAATAAGTGAACTATATCTATTTTTAAGGTCGTTTCTATTAGAAGCTTATTATGTTTACTTGTATTTGTATAGAAAATACATGTAAAAATTGTGTAATGAAAGTTACAGTTTTAAAATTTAGTGTTTAGAAATATTTTCTTTATTAAATGTATGCAAATTAATATTGTATTAATTGCAAGCTTATTGAAATTCTATTTAATATTAAGTTTATTATATTTTATATTTTTTAAATAGTTGTTAGTTTTATATTATATTTATTTTTAAATAGCTTTTAGTTTTTTTTTATTTAAGAGAATTAGTTACATACATATATATATAGCTATTCTCTAATGAGATTAAATAAATATCATTTATTTTTTTAAATAATTTTAATATATATAAAAGACTTTAGAAAATATATTTCAAAATCATTAAAATTTTATAAGTCAAGAAGTAAGAAAAACAATATTACAACAAATATTTTGAAATAATATATAAATATAACAGTAAAACTTAGCAAAACATTTATATACTTTGATGATCTGCACAAAAAATATTTACATACATATATCATTCCTCTATATATCTCATACATGTAATCGTATATATGAAATATATCTTATTGGATCTAACTATAAATACCTATATATTATGTTACAATAACATATATAGTTCACTTAATAGATATATATCTAATGATGGCAATGACGATGATGATGATAAGCATGATGATGATGTTCATGATGTTCATGACGAGGATGATGAAGGTGATGATGTTGATAGTGATGATGATGAGGATGAGGATGATGATGTTCACGATGTTGATGGGCATGATGACTGATGATGATGATGATGATGAGGATGATGATGATGATGTTCATGACGTTGATGGTGATGAGGATGATGAGGATGTTCATGATGTTCATGATGTTCATGATGATGATGATGTTCATGATGTTGATGGTGATGATGAGGAGGAGGATGATGATGATGATGTTCATGATGATGTTGATGTTGATGATGAGGAGGATGATGTTCATGATGTTCATGATGTTGATGATGAGGACGTGATGATGTTCATGATGTTCATTGATGATGAGGATGATGATGATGATGTTCACGATGTTGATGGGCATGATGACTGATGATGATGATGATGATGATGGTGATGGTGATGGTGATGAGGATGATGAGGATGTTCATGATGTTCATGATGTTCATGATGTTCATGATGAGGATGATGATGATGATGTTCATGATGTTGATGGTGATGATGATGATGTTGATGTTGATGATGAGGAGGATGATGTTCATTATGTTCATGATGTTGATGATGAGGACGATGATGATGTTGTTGATAGTGATGATGATGAGGATGATGATGATGATGTTCACGATGTTGATGGGCGTGATCACTGATGATGATGATGATGATGATGATGATGATGATGTTCATGATGTTGATGGTGATGAGGATGATGAGGATGTTCATGATGTTCATGATGTTGATGGTGATGATGAGGATGATGAGGATGATGATGATGATGATGATGTTGATGGTGATGAGGATGATGATGGTGTTCATGATGTTCATGATGTTGATGATGAGGACGATGATGATGATGTTGATAGTGATGATGATGATGATGATGTTCACGATGTTGATGGGCATGATGACTGATGATGATGATGATGATGATGATGATGTTCATGGCGTTGATGGTGATGAGGATGATGAGGATGTTCATGATGTTCATGATGTTGATGATGAGGATGATGTTCATGATGTTCATGATGTTGATGGTGATGATAGGAGGATGATGATGATGATGATGATGATGATGATGATGATGTTGATGGTGATGAGGATGATGATGATGTTCATGATGTTCATGATGTTCATGATGAGGATGATGATGATGATGTTCATGATGTTCATGATGTTCATGATGAGGATGATGATGATGATGTTCACGATGTTGATGGGCATGATGACTGATGATGATGATGACGATGATGTTCATGACGTTGATGGTGATGAGGATGATGAGAACGTTCATGATGTTCATGATGTTCATGATGAGGATGATGTTCATGATGTTCATGATGTTGATGGTGATGATGAGGAGGAGGATGATGATGATGTTGATGGTGATGATGATGATGATGATGTTCATGATGTTGATGATGAGGATGATGATGATGATGTTGATAGTGATGATGATGAGGATGATGATGATGATGTTCATGATGTTGACAGGCATGATGACTGATGATGATGATGATGATGATGATGTTCATGACGTTGATGGTGATGAGGACGATGAGGATGTTCATGATGTTGATGATGAGGATGATGATGATGATTTTCATGATGTTGATGGTGATGATGATGAGGAGGATGATGATGATGATGTTCATGATGATGTTGATGTTGATGATGAGGAGGATGATGTTCATGATGTTGATGATGAGGACGATGACGATGATGTTGATAGTGATGATGATGAGGATGATGATGATGATGTTCACGATGTTGATGGGCATGATGACTAATGATGATGATGATGATGATGATGATGTTCATGACGTTGATGGTGATGAGGATGATAGGGATGTTCATGATGTTCATGATGTTTATGATGAGGATGATGATGATGATGATGTTCATGATGTTGATGGTGATGACGATGAGGAGGATGATGATGATGATGTTCATGATGATGTTGATGTTGATGATGAGGAGGATGACGTTCATGATGTTCATGATGTTGATGATGAGGGTGATGATGATGATGTTCACGATGTTGATGGGCATGATGACTGATGATGATGATGATGATGATGATGATGATGTTCATGACGTTGATGGTGATGAGGATGATGAGGATGTTCATGATGTTCATGATGAGGATGATGATGATGATGTTCATGATGTTGATGGTGATGATGATGAGTATGATGATGATGATGATGTTCATGATGATGTTGATGTTGATGATGAGGAGGAGGATGATGACGATGTTCATGATGTTGATGGTGATGATGATGATGTTCACGATGTTGATGGTGATGATGATGATCATGTTCATGATGATGATGATGATGTTCAAGGTGATGATGATGATGAGGATGACGATGACGATGAGGAAGGTGATGATGATGCTCATGATGTTGATGGTGATGATGATGATGCTGATGATGATGATGCTGATGATGAGGCTGACGATGATGATGCAGGTGATGATGATGATGAGGATGATGATGATGATGTTGATGATGTTGATGTTGATGGTGATGAGGATGATGATGATGTTCATGATGTTCATGATGCTCATGATGAGGATGATGATGATGATGTTGATGGTGATGATGATGAGGATGAGGAGGATGATGTTCACGATGTTGATGGGCATGATGACTGATGATGATGATGATGATGATGATGATGATGTTCATGATGCTCATGGTGATGAGGATGATGAGGATGTTCATGATGTTCATGATGTTGATTATGAGGATGATGATGATGATGATGAGGATGATGATGATGATGTTCACGATGTTGATGGTGATGATGAATGATGATGAATGATGATGATGAGGATGATGATGATGAGGATGATGATGATGATGTTCATGCTGTTGATGGTGATGATGATGATGAGGATGATGATGATGTGCATGATGAGGATGATGAGGATGATGATGAGGATGATGATGACGATGTTGATGATGTTGATGGTGGTGATGATGATGATGATGTTCACGATGTTGATGGTGATGATGAATGATGATGAATGATGATGACGATGATGACGATCATGATGTTGATGATGATGAACATGGCGATGTTGATGATGATGATCGATGATCAATGATCATGGTGATGATGATGATGATGATGATGAAGGTGATGATGATGATGATGAGGATGATGATGATGATGTTCATGATGATGGTGGTGATGATGATGATGATGATGAAGATGAATATGAAGATAATGACGATGATGATCATGTTGATGATGATGATGATGATGATGATGATGATGACAATGGTGATGATGATGAAGATGATGAGGAAGGTGATGATGATGATGATGTTGATGACGACGATGGTGATGATGATATTCATGATGTTGATGGTGATGATGATGATCATGTTGATGATGATGATGATGATGATGAAGTTGAAGATGATGGCGATGATGATGGTGATAATGATGATGATGATGTTCATGATGTTGACGGTGATGATGATGATGAGGATGAGGATGAGGATGATGATGAGGATGATGATGATGATGTTCATGATGTTGTGGAGATGATGATGATGAGGATGACGATGATGATGATGATGAAGGTGATGATGATGAGGATGATGATGATGATGTTCATTATGTTTATGGTGATGATGATTATGAGGATGATGATGATGAATGATGATGATGTTGATGATGATGATGATGATGATGTTCATGATGTTGATGGTGATGATGATGAGGATGATGATGACGATGTTCATGATGTTGATGGTGATGATGATGATGATGATGATGATGATGGTGATGATGAAGGGGATGATGGAGAAGATGATGATGATGAAGATGAGATGAGGATGAGGATGATGATAATGATGATGAGGATGAGGATGAAAATAGATGGTGATGGTGATGTTGATGATGATGAGGAGGATGATGATGATGATGACAACGATGGTGATGACGATGACGTTCATGATGATGATGACGACAATGGTGATGATGATGTTCATGATGTTGATGGTGATGATGATGATGATGATGATGATGATGGTGATGATGAAGCTGATGATGGCGATGAGGATGAGGATGATGATAATGATGATGAGGATGAGGATGAAAATAATGATGATGGCGATGGTGATGATGATGATGAGGAGGAGGAAGGTGATGATGATGATGATGATGAAGATGAATATGAAGGTAATGAAGATGATGATCATGTTGATGATGATGATGAAGATGATGAGGAAGGTGATGATGATGATGATGTTGATGACGACGATGGTGATGATCATATTCACGATGTTGATGATCATGAAGTTGAAGATGATGATGATGATGAAGTTGAAGATGATGATGAAGTTGAAGATGATGAAGAAGATGAAAATGATGATGAACGCTATTTTTGGTTTTAACAAACGTGCACGCGATTTGTATGCACATAACGTGCTCGCGTTTTGGTTCTATATAACGCGCATGCGTTTTCTATAGTTAAATCGCGCTCGCGTTTTTGTATTGTTTAAATTCAAAAATTTATTCCCTCCAAATGATAAGGCCGAGCCTCCACCCATGCTTTCATGGAATTCCTATGCCTATGTGTCTGCTTTGTACTTTGCTTCAGATTCAACATGGGCCTGTGCCTTAGAGTATGATAAACCATGGCAAATTCAACATTATATCCATATTTTCAATATGCTCATGTTTAGCGGTTCGTCTGATTATGTTGCACACCTCCATTTTTTATGAGATTTTAGAAACAGATATGGTTTTTTTTGCAGATTCTAAATATGTAAATTTTAACAAGAATACATAATTTTTTCTATTTTTTTCTTATTTATCTTCTGACATCACTCCTCAACTCAAAAAACACACTGGTAGTGTTTCGTCCATATCTCTTTCATTTCTCAACCATTTAAAAAAAAAATTGTATGGTGTACTAAAGAACACCAAACTCTACATGCTATAAAAAACCAATTTCCAAATAATTGCATTAAGACATTCAAATGCTGCACCCACAATTGATGTACCGTTTTTGAGGTTTGATCTCTTAGATAATTAAAAAAAAAAATTAAAATATTATTTTTATTATTGGAAAAATAGTCGTGCACTAGTCCTATATGTTCTCTATATGTATACCGGTTTTAGTAAGTTTATTCCATCATTTAGACACTCAGACGCTACACCCACAAAAACATATACCTTATAATTTGTCCAAAAAATAAAAAGTGCCCATTAAAATTTATCTAACTTTATATAGTTAACAACATTTTCAATAGAAAAAAAATATATATTTGGAAAGGCCATTCAATTTCCTACATTTCTTGTTTTTTACTGATCGCAAGATTCATTGTGTAAGTGTCTCAAAATATCCATGCAAGTTGATGGATGCCTGTTTTCTCAGTTTTGTATTACATCTAACGTGCCAAAAGAAACCCTCAACTTCTTGCACACACCCTTTCCTTGAATCTTGCACCATAATCATGGTTCTTAAGGATACTTTTTTTATGTCCCTCATTGGTTTTCTCAATATTAATCTTTGGTGCTCCCCACTTCCTGGCTAGAATTTGAGAATTAGATGACTATCATCCCATCAAAGGAAATGACAAAGCTAGTTGATTGTTACCATACCTACCCTCCAAGGGGGATTGTCGAGCATCCCTAATTGACCATTTGGTGGAATGGCATGCATGGAGCTATAATTATAAGTATTGCATAAAAATCCCAAAGTATCGTCCACTGATTTCCTTTTCTAGAGGGTACCTGCTTTAAATTTTAACAAGGATCGAGGTCATATTCTCCTCGCTGCACTAATCAAATAAAGAAATATATCTAACGCCATCTATCCACGGAATTAGCTAATTGAATTTCGATCAATTCACTTTCAATATGTTGTTTTACTTGCTTTGCAGATGTATAAATTATGGCTTGAGAGTTTTACCCGATTTTCTTGTCGATTTTCGCAAGTATTCCATGCCTTTTATATGTCTCAACTAAATAGATAAATTTTTAGGAAATGATGATGCTGTCTTTTAATATAGTTTTTGTAAAGACCTTTTTAAGTCTGTTGGCCATGAACTTGGATACTCTTTTCTTTACACACTTTGGTCTCTTTCTTTGAGTTTAGACTCTTCATGTTGTAGATCATTCAAACATTTAGCATCATAACCTTGAACTTGGATACTCTTTTCTTTACACACTTTGGTCTCTTTCTTTGAGTCTAGACTCTTCATGTTGTAGATCATTTAAACATTTAGCATCATAACCTTTTAAGTTGTAGCCATCGGTGTGATCAGCTCCCTTCAAATAGTTAAAAAGGCCCGGATTGGAGACTATAGGAGCGGTGATATTTCTTGATTCCTTGTCATCGCATGTTGTCTTCTCTGCTGATAATAAGATACACAACTTTATTACTCCTTCAATATTCAAGTGTTTTAAATTGTCGTTGCTTAGATTAGGATAAGCAGTCAGGATTGACCCCAGGTATTTCTACTTTCTTGAAAACTAATCTTAAATGCTTTTTGTGAATGCTTTGCTAAAAAATAATCTTAAATATTTTTTGTGAATGCTTTGCTATCCACAAGTTTTTTTGGAACAATATTTCAAACCTCTTTGTGATCCTTTAAACCAATCTCTTAGTGAAATGCCCAATCTACTGACACATCTTGCATTACTACATAACCACTTCTCTGTAAAGCAAACTGAATACGTGATAGCTATCCACGTATGGGGTAATGGATTGCTTGATGGTGGGCTAGCTAAGCTTGCATGACTTAAACGTGGCCATATTGGATCTTTCGTATCCACCAGCTTTATTTGAATGATGGCGAAATTACTTCGTAGTTACATTTACCCCTACAAATATGTTCCCTGGTTTTGTGATTCATTGCCAAGAAATTAAGTCTCGTTGAGAGCTTTGAGTTGGGCTGTAATACTCCATTGAAAGCTACACCAACTGTGCACCTTAAAATTGTAAAGCTTATCCCATGGCAGGGAATCCACCACTTTTCCCAACTCTTCCTTTTCTTTCTCCTATCGATTACAGAGGAAAGGTAATGGCACCTTCAATGTTTACCTCCATCGATTTGCCAATATTTAGTGTGGCTTCTGGGCAGTGATGATTTTGCATAAGCTCATACGAAGAGATTCGAACTCTGATCTAGCGTCCTCATCGGTTCCTCTTTCATTTCTGTTTCAGTATCGTCTGAAAGGAAAGGCGACCTACAAAGAGGACAAGTCGTCTGGTCGTGATCAACCCATTTATCCAAACACCCTCTGTGAAAGATATGACTGCAGTTCGTCAGTATTCTGATCTCTTCATGTCTCTCCACGCTGTTCAAGCAAACCGCACACATAGCATCCTCAACCTCCGCCTCTTCTCCCAAAACACCGAACCTAACAATCGGTAACCACTCACGAATTCTCTGCGCAGAGATAGAAGAGGACGCCTCCAAACATGAGTTGGCAGCTTGATCTGGCCAATAGACCTCAGTTTCTAGAAAATCTCTGAGCCCCATGAACCGGAGAAGCCACCAGACGGCAGTTCTGATAAACCCAAATACAAACACGACGTTCAAGAGCAGCCTCGGGACGAGAAGTGAATACCCGACAGGAAATCCCATATTGCTTCAGGAGATTAAGGCCCTTCACTTAAACGACTATCTCTCAATCAATGATTTAGAAGAACAGAGGAAAGAAACACACAGTATGAAGTTGAGCCCACCCAGGTCTGCTTCAGCTAACAACAAGTTCAAAGCAGACAACCCAGTAGTGCATGTCCCTACAACCAAAGCTCGTTATTTATCGCCTGAAACAGCCGAATAAAGAAAGAAGAGATGACCCAGTTGCAATGCGATCCAGCCAACAATCTCAATTATGTACTGCAAGTGGAACGACTACTGCTCACAACAACAGTATCTCCAACAATCTCAATTATGTACTGCAAGTGGAACGACTACTGCTCACAACAACAGTATCTCCAGATTAAACAATTATGCACTAGAACAGCAGGCTCAGGCTCTACAGATTAAATATACAACAGTTGTTCAATGCAGGGAATCATGATGCAGGGCCATGTACGCAAGGGTGCTAATGCGACAATCTAAGTAATTGGAGGGTGTCAGGCATTCATGAATCAGAGCATAAATAATAATATCATATTCCCAAATGGGGCCAGATTATACGCCCGAATCCCAGACCGAGACTGCATTTTCTAGGTATATGTCCAAAAGGATGGAAACCTTCACGTGACAAGACTTTGCATTTCAAGCTATATGTCCAGAAGGAAGGAAAACCTTCACGTCACAAGAGATTGATAAATAAAAAACAAATGTATGCAGTTTGGATATGCTTTGTCACGAAGTAATTGTTGCAATGCTGCCATTGATCCAAGATGAATATATCCAGTATTTTGGCCATGGGATCTGATCCTTATATTATAGATTGCTGTCCAGATAGAGGACGAGCCGGGCCACCTAATAATGCCAAATGGAAGCAATCTCAGCTTTAATTATACTCAGAATTTTGTCCCATGCACCGTAAAAACGGATGCCATGTTCAGTCCCTTCCATTTAGCTGACAGGATGGTCACGAAAGGTTTCAGAGTTTTGAATCACAATCTTATCTTTTGAAATGAACTGTATATAGTATTGTACCGGCTTACATTTTATTAAATATGTCATTGAATTCGATCATATATTTAAAAATTTTACAGGTTTCAGAGTTTTGAATCACAATCTTATCTTATGAAATGAACTGTATATAGTATTGTACCGGCTTACATTTTATTAAATATGTCATTGAACTCGATCATATATTTAAAACTTTTACATAATCATTTAATTATTGATAGGTTTTTTTATTTGAGACTTCCTTGGTTCAAGGCTTATGCTTTATATATATATATATATATGGATTGTTATTAGTTTTTATTAATAGGACCGTAGAGTTTGATTTTTCCAGACTATATAAAAGTGTATGGTTGGATTTTTTATTTATTAAAATTAAATATTTAAAAAATATTTCTTTGTAGATCGATTGGTTATACAGTTTGACGTCATTTTTGAGTTTGGTGCTTCATAAGGAGGCGGCGCAATGTCGTAGGAAGTATTTATGTCTTCATCCTGCCTGTCCTCTACGCTGTCCTCTGCGCCATCGCTTGGGCTATTGTGTCCTTTGTCCTGACATAAAATCGCTATCGAGTGTCGTGTGTATAGGGATGGTGACTCAACCAACGCACTATTATGGAGAAATAATGCGTCTCCTCTCACTGCGTTTTAGTTCATGCGGGGTTTAATGCATTTAGCTTTGAGCTTGGTTGTTTCCAGTTGATGCATTTACTCACTACCTACAGTTTGTTCTCACCATTTATTATCTTGACATGTATATTATCCAGCGAGCAGTGTTGGAATTTCTCTAGAATATTACCTGTCAAACAAATTTTTTTTGATGTTTTTGGGTTTCACATCACCCTTCACTAAACGTTTTACTTAAATATGTACCTGTCAGTAATAACGTTTTACTTAAATATGTACTTGTCAGTAATAACGTTTTACTTAAATATGTCCCTGTCAGTAATAACGTTTCAGTGCATTGGTAGCCTGCAGGTATAGATAAGCTACGATAATAACATCATCATCATAAAATTCATTCGAGGGATCAAGGTTAAAGAGGACCTTCAATATCACCCACGGCTTTCTTTGAAATTTCATCCACCAAAACACTAAGCTCCTGAAATACATGCTTGATAAAAAAAGAGATGAACTTGTCCATAAGTTGCATTGTCCCGCCGAACCAATGATCTAATATGGATACCTGTAGTGTAGAAATACCATTGGCCCAGTCCACTATCACTTTTGAATCCCCAAACACATGGATGGATTTCCAGAATGTTTATGAGAATAGAAAATTTTTGAAGGCCCTATAGAGCTATTAGTTTGGCTCAACTATTGCTCCCATACCCATAACTCATCCTCAATAGAAAATAATGGTATGAATCCATCTTGATGACCATGCCCTGACCACAAAGAATATCTTTTGATGCATCATTGAAATACCCATAAGGAAACCTAGAAGTGCACTTGGGATCATGAATCAATCTTGAACTTTTGTTTGTAGGAGCTCTGTAACATTCATTAAAATAACTCAATATTTCAATACTAAATCTAATTTGGGACTGTATGCTATCTTCAAAAATCAAAATGTTGCAGGCTCTCCAGATACCCCACATAACAAACAAGGGAAAGAATTTAAGACGTGGAAAGGATTTAAACCATTGTAGCAACAAAACCTCTAGCGATAGAAAATGCTAATTGAAAGGAACCTATAGCTTGGAGAGGATCTCAAGCCAAACCTTTTGACTATAAACACAATAACCAAACATATGTTGACTAGATTCTTCATTGCTTTTACAAAGAATGAAAATTGTTGGTCCCGATAAACCTTTCTTCATCAAAATATCGCAAGTCAAGATCTTTTTCTCCAAGCATAGCCAAACAAAACATTTAATTTTCAAAAGATAATTTCTTTTCCGCAATTTGTTATGCCGCCAAAAAGGGATTGTTCCAATTTAGGAGGTTGAGATTGCTTTGTAGGATTCTTTAGCACCGATTTGTCCAGACTTAGAATTCCAAACCCAGAGAAGAGAATCTATCTCCCTGTTGATTCTGATTCCCAAATGATTAAGACTTGCAGTGAAATGAGACCATTCCAAGGCCATTTCACCTAATAAACCCAAATCTTGATTAGTAAACCAGTGTGAAACATAATTTAAATCATAATCACAAGCTCTAATATGTGTTAATCTAGTTAGTCCCAAGATAAATAAATATGAGACCAAAGGATCCAGGAATATTATAGAAAGTATCACCCCCAACAAAAGAGTCAATACCCAAGATCACCTTTTCACCATTGCCAATATTCCATGAAATCTAGGACCCTAATCAGGTAAAGGTTCTAGTAAAACCATACCATATGTTGGAGACTTGAGATATTGACTTATCGTCCTTTCTAATCCAGTATTCCATTGAATATTTCTTGAGATACTTAGATAAGAATACCTCAGTCCACAAACTTGGTCCAAACAACCCACACCAAAGACTCTTAAGGTAGAGAGCATGATTGAACCACTGTAGGATCTTTATTCCCCATCCTCCAAACACCTTAGGTAAGCAAATCTTCTCCCATTTGGCCAATTGAAATTTACTTTTACCCCCCCATCATGACCAAAGAAAGTTCATCATATTTTTTTCTGATAGATTATGGGATAGACACAGGGATCCTAACCATAGACATCCAATAAACAAGGATACTTTCTAGGATGGATTTGACTAAGATTAATCTACAGCCCTAGGATAACCATTTAAAATACTAGCAATTGATCCTCTTCTCCACTTTTTAAAGGAGCCAACGCTAGTCTTTTGTATAACAACTATTTGGATTTATGAAATAGCCTAAGTACTTAAAATATTTATCAGTGCTAGTCTTTTGTATAACAACTGTTTGGATTTATGAAATAGCCTAAGTACTTAAAATATTTATCAGTTTTATCAATCTGAATGGTGAAGAGGCCTAGGATTTTGTCTAAGTCTTATTTCTCAACTTCATTACAATGGATGCATAATTTTAAAACAATGACCTCCACCCCATATGCCAAGAAAAGATTAATGATACCACTGAAACATTGCCATTATTCTACATAACCATTACCAAATAGAAGGACATTATATACGAAAAACAAATGAGAAATGGAGTGGGATTTAGAAACCTTGATACCTTTTAGGTGCCACATGTAGAATCAGTAACTCCAAGTTTTGCTACTAGATGTCCTATAAACCTCATATCAATGTTTTGTGCAATGATTCGACCATTAGCTTTATTAACAAGCTTTTTCTTCAACCTGGAATTGATATTATTCCTCTTCATGACACAATGGACAAACAAAGTTAATATATATACGATGAAGCTATCCATCCTGGAAAATGATAATTATTTTACATTCTGTCCATCCTTCACAATATAGAAAAATAAATACAAAAGACTTTGTAACCTTGGTGCTGGATGCTCCATTGAAATATATAAATTTCATAAATGCCAGAACACTGGAGCTCATACTTTTGATGAATGTTTGATTTTCATCTTTGTCATGACACTTTAAAATACATTTGGGAAAACTGAAGAAATCATCTTGGCACCTGCTCACTCAAACTCATAATGTGAATGTGCTGTCTTGGACAATTTGAACTCTTATCCTGTTTATTCTGCATTTAGGGAGCACTCCCACTGTCCAAATGCAACAAAATAAGACAGATTTTATAGTTTTATATACCCAGGGGCATTTATTTCCTTCCAACTCGTAGTGCATAAAGCTTGATCATGAGCGAGCATTTACATTGATTCTTGTGAGGGAACTTCCCATGCATGAACAAATAAAGTTCAATGCTTGACAAGCTAACCATATTTTAATGAAAATTATAAGGTTAACATGAAAAGTATTCCCACTTACATGTTAGGTGGGAAGAAAATGAGTTGACGTGGAGCTAAAAATGAATAAAAGGCCAATTTTAATAATAAACATTTATCGTTTTAAAATAAATTAAAAATTATTATTGAATATAAAATCATTTTATAATTAATAAAATGATTTTATAACAATAACTTTTCATTTATTTAATTTTCTACAAAACAACGAGAAAATGAAAAAATGACGTTTGCAAGCAAAGGAGTATAAGCATATTGCCTTACTGAAGGACCCAAACATTCATTGATTTGAAGGAGCTAGGAAATTTACAGAATTTGATGCATATGATGATAGGCTAGTGATGTTTGACACAAGATTGACGAACTTTAAATGTTTTTTTTTAAAGGTGACTTTGAGTGCTAATAGTCCACCCAAGTGTATTGTTAAAATTTTAGGGATTTTTAACAATTTAACTAGTTCTTATGCAAAAATTGCAGATCAGGTACTGAGAAGTAAAAGTATAACAGTGAAAAATAAATTTCTAAAACATAACTTTCATCTATTACAACTTTAACACTCCAATGGTCACTGTGTTAAAGTTGGTCCTTGAGATACACTTCATCAAATGCAATGTAGAGAACCAAAACAATAATATAGTGCAAAAAACAAACTAATGACCAAGAAGTAATAAATAACAATGTTGGTTCATATCTGGTTTGAATCTGCCTTATACTAAGATACATTTAGGATCAAATATTGTCACTGAAAGGACAAGATCAACAATGAAACAATTGACATACCTTTGAGAGAGAAAAAATTAGGAATAAGGTTAGGCACATACAATAGTAGTCAATATGGCTCAATCACAAAGTGTGAAAACCCCAACAGTGATACTCAGCCCCATATACAGTAGTAGTCAATATGAATCAATCACCAAGTGTGAAAACCCTAACAGTGATACTCAACCCCAAAATTAGTACAACTGTAGCAAGGCAAGACAAATTTAGAAAACATAACTTTCATCTCTTTCAACTTTAACACTCCAATGGTCATTGTGTTAAATTTGGTCCTTGAGATACACTTCATCAAAGGAAATGTAGAGAACATAAACAATAATGTAGTACAAAAAACAAACTAATGACCAACAACTAATAAATAACAATGTCGGTTCATATCTGCTTTGAATTAGCCTTATACTTAGATACTTTTAGGATCAAATCTTGTCACTAAAAGGACAAGATCAACAATGAAAAAGTTGACATACCTTGAGAGAGAAAAGTTTAGGAATAAGGTCAGGTGCATATAGTCGCAATCAATATGACTTAGTCACCAAGTGTGAAAACCCCAACGGTGATACCCAGCCCCAAAAACAGTTAGGCACCAACAGGATCACAACCAGTTCAAGAAGATTAACGCAAGTCACAACTCAAATCTTAGCAACCCAACAAGCTCAACTCAGAGTCCTAACAACCCACAAGAATCACAACTCTGAGCACACACAAGGTGACAACCCAGCATAGGAGGAATCCAAGATTCATAGATCAAGTCTGAACAACCCCAAGTACCAAGGGTCATTACTCGCTCTGATAAACAACAGAAGGGTCACATCCTAAGTCTGGGCAGCCAATAGTGATCACGACCCAATCTAGGAAGTCACAAAAATGTCATGACCTATCAAAGAGATCTAAAAAAATTCATCAATAGTCATGACCTTCTAGAGAAAGCATTGATAGTCCATGGTTCAGTTAAGGTAAGGTCAAACAGTCACGACCTACCCAAGAAGGGTCTTACCCAGTCATGACCCAGCTTTAGAACGGTTCCACACAGTCATGGCCTAGCTAGCAACTCAATCACAGTTCAAACCTAAGGGTTTTAGATAAGCCACAACCCAACCCTAAGGGGATTCTATCATAATTAACATCCTACAAAAGATTATTCCCATCTCAAGGAAGATCAACACATGTGAAGGAAACACTTAACAAGCTGAGAAGATTGACACGACTTATTCATAACAACAACA
>LPNX011150170.1:0-19719 GCA_001517045.1 Pseudotsuga menziesii
CCAATCGATAGCAATCTCTTCATTTGGAGAGGTTGGTAGTATCTCCGTATAGAGAACCTAGGCGGTGCATTTTTAGACATAGCATTGGCCACTAAGAAACAAGTTCCGGGAGAAGATGGAGCTCTCACTGGACCAACCATTTGAGGGCGCTGCCGCTTATGATTTCATCCATGAAGGTTTTCGAGTGAAATTGGCTTATCACGGCATGGTTTCAGAATTGCATGCCCTTTCTCTATGGGTTGGTGAGTGACACAGAGCTTTGGTTGCGTGTAAGGCTTCCGCGATACAAGTATTCTAGATAAAGCACATCAAGAAATTCCATCGCAGTGTGGGAGAAATGCAAGGTAATTGGATCTTGAGAATGGGTCACTGTGGTTGTGAAGAATTGAATTTTGGGAGAGGAAAAGGCACGTCTGAGCGAGAGAGAGAGAGAGAGCGAGAGAGAGCGAGCAATGTTTCTTTTGGGCACATGCATGAATATCGTTAAAGTCAGAGTTGTTAAACGTGCGAGGCCTAGTTTGATAATTATACGCCATTTATGCAAGGAGCTAAGACGCCGCAAGAACCTCTGGGAATCCGTAAACCTCGTCAATATAAACATGCTTGGGAAGCAAGGCGTCCATAAACATGGAAAACACGGAAACGGATTTGCCAAATATTGTAAAATAAAATGTAATTCCTCGTTTTCCCATACAAGCTCAAGTGCACTCGACAACCGTCGCGGAAAGATGGCATTTCCTAAATATGAGAAAACTTTCGTTCAACACGCGGTATTGATTCGCTCACCAGAAATCCGGTCACTCAAATGAATGCAGCCACTATGTTTCTTGACATTGACAGATTTCTAAGTTCGATGAACATAGAACCACTGATATAACAATAAGATTGGATTGCAATATCAAGCCATGTTGTTTTTGAAAGAGAAACAAGAGTGGGAATACCCAACTCGTCGATCGTTCTCCAAGGGTAGTAATACGGTCGTTGCGCCGGGAAGGTTATGCTTGATTGGATTTTGTTGCATAGCTTCAAGGGAAGAATTTAATTCCCAAAATTCCAAGTTTCCTTCAGCCTTGGTTCCAGAGGGTCCTGCTAAGAGGCTAGCAATCATGTGGGTGGTTACGCTTCTTCCCAGAGGTGAAATGATTGGAAATCATGCGTGACTCAACGAGAAGTAGGAATCCCAGGAACCCATGCCGGGGGCAAAGTGTGTGTGGTTTGGCGGCAAGTAGCAAGGTGATGGGACTTGGTTCAAGACTCTCTGAGTGCATGTAGATGCAAGTCCCGAGCGACTTTGACGTCACAGAAATCCCCCCCCATTTCGTGGCGTCCTTGAGCGTTGGTTCCAGCGGGTCCTGCTAAGAGGCTAGCAATCATGTGGGTGGTTACGCTTCTTCCCAGAGGTGAAATGATTGGAAATCATGCATGAGTCAATGAGAAGTAGGAATCCCAAGAACCCATGCCGGGGGCAAAGTGTGTGTGGTTTGGCGGCAAGTAGCAAGGTGATGGGACTTGGTTCAAGACTCTCTAAGTGCGTGCAGATGCAAGTCCCAAGTGACTTTGACGTCACAGAAGCCCCCCGCCCCCCATTTCGTGGCGTCTTAGCTAAAGGATTTTTGGGGGAAACAGTTCTAAACAATGTTGGACCCTCGAGGAACCGTAGAAGGAAGCTTTGGGAGGAAAATCGTTGGGGAGGGAAGAAGTGCCAAACGGAAGTAGTAAACCACTGCGAGAGACTCCGTAAAATCACCCTCTCCCAGCAAGGGAAGGGAAGACGAGGAACCATAAAATAAGGGTGGGACGAGGGTGGAAGAAGTGTAAGACGAAGGGAAGTCGGGGAACCACAGAAGAAGGGTGTAGTGTAAGACGAAGGGAAGTCGAGGAACCATAGAAGAAGGGCCAGCTGGAACGAGCGACTTGCGCGAGATAGAGATATTGGATATTGCCTCGGGTGGCAGAGTAACGAGAGAGATCAAAGAGGCCCAAAATGTAAAGGTTTTTGGCGGAGTAAAAAGAGACGGAACACAAAATTAGCAATATTTAGGGTGGGAAGGTAAAAATGGAGCGGGCACGTTATCCTTGCACTACAGGGAGAGGGAGGTTGTCGTTGCTCTGTAGTGTAAGATGAAGGGAAGTTGAGGAACCATAGAAGAAGGGTGTCAAAACCCCAAATTTTCCGAAAAATTTAAATTTAAAAAAAAAAAAAAGCATAAATCCTCATTAAAAGCAATCACTAACTGTTTAATTACGTTTATGTTATTAGGATTGTAACTGAATGATCTTTTGATTATATTTATCTTTAATGAATATATTTTTTTTTTTATTATCAATTACTAATTGTTTTTTGCTTGCGACCACAAGGTGGGATTGTTATGAAAGACTAGGCTTACTTAGCTTCCGAGCTAACGCATCAGTTTTCCTTCTTTTACAGCTATACAGGTAATATGTTTGGGTCATTGCTAACACACTCAAGAGTTTACAATACAATCCGCTGTACAAAATTCATTCAGTAAAAATATAAACTTTGCTAGTGAGATTTACCAGACTTCTAAAGGTAAAGCGTTAACTGTGTTACTTTTATTTTTATTTTACTGATAGATAAAAGAATGCTACTAGAAAGGATGTCAGCTATTTCTCTGTTAAGATATTTCAAGTATCAACCTATACTTTTCTTACCTTAAGCATTTACAAGGTTTATTGTTTGATTCAAGTCTCCCCTTAATATTTTAAGTATTTGCATTGTGTTGGAATACTACTTCTTTTCCATGTTCACTATTTGGATAAATACCAAACCTTTAAATCATTCCTAGATTTATTACATTCAACTCTGTTTAGTAGTTTAATAACTATACTTACCAAACAGGGAAGGCTAACTTACCCAAACCATTTTATCATATAAATATTATTATAATATCTTTTATAACCTTTGGACTTGATTTAATAAAAGTCTAATTGTCACCATGAATATGGTTCTATGAATATTAATGAATTTGTTATTTTACAAACAAGGGAAGTTCACAAGGTAAGAGTAGAACTTGCATCGTGATCAATTGATCATTAATATAAACTATCATAATTCTACAAACTTTATATTAGTATTTCTTTTATTTCGTTTGCAAACTAGTGCAATATATAAATAGAAAGAAACTAGGTTTATGGATGAACTATTCCATGGTAACTAGTCTTCCTTCTTTATTTTCATATCTTATTTTAATCATAAATACAATTCTCCATACCTAATTGTATGAGGCCAACGATGAAACAATTCTATATTATAATGTTTTATAAACATTAATCTAACATTCAAGTGATTGATCTTATAACGCAGGTTCTAGCTATGGTATAGCTATTATCACTCATCGATCTAGAACTCTCATTAGCTATCATTACAACTCTTCATTCATAAGAGACCCACGATGAACAAGTTTTTATATTACAATGTTTTTATAACATGATTCCAATGATTAAAGAATTGATTTTATCACGCAGGTGATGATTTGGTATAATGATATTTATGGAATTCCTGTGATATGATTGGGTTATGGAATGAACTCATTGGAAAACTTCATCGTGGAACTTTAGAGTTCCTACCCACTGCATGTCAAAAATCAAAAGGACTACGTGGGCTCTTCCCAGCCATGCACTGTCATTTATAAAGGTTTTGACTTAACCCTAGTCTTCATTTCTCTGCTGCCTGCGTCCTCCTGCCGCTCTACAAGGCCTCCTGGTCCACCTCGCTGCTTGCACCGTTTGCTAGTCCCCTCCTGTGCTGGTTTTCCCTTCGTGGCTCGTCTGCTGCATGGTGAGGAAGTTATTGTGTGGTATCACTTTTGCTCCGAGATGTTTGGGTAGCATCCTTTTCTTAGGGTTCCAGCATTGGCAACCATTACCGAACCTTTCACTGTATGAGTGGTCCCTCGACTTGATACTGTAAATATGACCTCCATCGTGACAGGTACTCCTTTAGTTTCCCGTGAGCTCAACCCTCTCTGCGATGAATGAAGGGTTTACCCTTCCTCCTGCTCGTGGTTGTCTTGCTGTTCGTTGGTGGCCATATTTCTATCCGGCGTTAAGGTAAATTGCAGGGTTTTTCTTTCGTTCTTCTTTTACAAATAAAAGCTTAAGCAACAACAGTTGGCATTATTTTAATTTTTAGATATCTTTTGTTACAGGGTTAATCTTCTTCATTCGGCGTGGAAGGTGCGTGATGCAAAAGCTGCTACCACCGGTAATTCTGGTTTTTACCCATGGCTTCCCCTCCTTGCTAGTCCTTTAGGGTGGTCCTGGTTGTGGTTTCTTTGTGTGTAACCCTCACTGTTACTTTGGTTCAGTGGGTGAACAAAACGCTGTTAACAGAGCTCGACTCTTCCTTTATTAAGGAATCTTGGCTAAGTCCGTGACTGTGGGTTTCTGGGTTTTGTTTGAAAACTGAGTACAACATGCAAGAGAATGTAACATTGTTTGTATAGGCTGTAAGTTTGCTTAATGTAGATATTACTGGCAGTCGTAAGGTGCCAAGAGGATAAACTCCATCCTCAGTACATTTTTAATCTTTTTAACAGGGTTACCCTGTATTTGGAGCTATACGCTGCCTATACTATCTTTAATTAAATGTTATGTTACTGTACAATTTTAATTCCATTACTGTTTAAAATTTCGACTTATTAAGTTTATCTGTCTTCGTACAATGGGTTCTTGTTAATTTTGATAAAATACTTGGTATATTTTAAGTTATCATTTCATGGTACTTGCTGGTAGGTTTTTACTGTAATTTGATAATATACAGAGTTAATGATTTTATACATTGTTATAAGAGTTATACTTATCAGATTGAAATAATTTTGAGGTTCTAAATGACATTTAAAAGTCATTTGACTGTACCACCATGCTTACAGGTTTTTATACTGTAACAAAAATGTCCTGCTAAAGAGAAGAGATAAACTATTACTGTAATTTCTAAATAATATAAATTTATATTCAATAGTTAATAGGATATTAAGATCATTGTTTAATAATACCCTGGTTATTATTCCTGTAATACTTATTACTGTTGTTATTTGTTCTGTTTATAATCTCTTATAATTATTACTTTTTATATTTATATAAGTAATAATAGTTATTCTTAGTTTATAAATAATCCGTGAACAAGATGATTTCCAGTTATTAGATATAGTTTAACTTCAAGGTTGAGCATACTGCCATTCTGGAAATTATTTACTGTTCAGATAAGCATTTGATTCTTATTATTAAAATAACATTAGGGTTTCTGTACTTGGTTAAAATTTTACTTCCTAAATAAAAGAATTTGTATAAGTTAATATTTAATCTCTACCCTTTATTAATACAGGGTTTCAATATATTTGTTTTTACAATAGAAAGCTATCAACATACTTATAGTTTAGACAGTATAATTTACTTCTGAACTGTTTTTAAAATAATAAGAACCCCACTTTATTTTAACAGAAATACTATGCTTATAAAATAAAAGTATATTAATATTACTCCTATAATATTCATATTATCTTTTTAAGATTACTAAGCCTCCATGTTTTTACCTTTAATTTATCTTGTAAACATGTTCAAAAGATAACACTTGTTATTTAAAATCTTGTGTAATTTATGTTATATTATTTTTATTCTTTTGTAAGTAATTTGTTTTATTAGCTATAATGTCTGTTTATAAATCCAGAGTTTGGTTAACTCTATCTAAAGTTTATCTTTATAAACATAGATCTTAATCTTTAATCAAACAAGAGAGTAACAGTTCTGGAACTGTTCGAACGCAGTCTAGAATAAAAGAAAGAAAACAATGAAATAAATACATCATATAGACATTCATAAAATCTAAACCTTTCTGCTTTGACAGTAGTATCTAATCATTGTAAAATTATTTTTATTTTCAATTTATTATTAGACAATTAGTAGTGAAGTTACTCTGATTTAGAAGGAAGAAACTATAAGATTGAACAGGAAATAAATCTAGTCTAAGTCTGCTGTTTATTCCTTACAATATAATATTATTGAAAATAACATACAGTTCCAGGAATTAGTTTCTAACTAAGACTCACACAACTGTTTATAAAATATCTTTTCTGAAGGATAGATAAAGAAGCAAACTACTACTCTGAAATCTCATCATGCTATTTTTACTTAAATTTACCCCTGTACTGGAGTACGGTCTGGTAAAATCCAGATGTGGAAAAATACAGTGGGTATTTATCTTTCATCAGCAGATTCTATTACGGATACTAAAACATCTACTTCACTAAACCAGTAAAACATTCATATCATAACATTTTACCATTCACAGTTTATTAAAACATAGACAGTTAAGTGACAGAACCTGCTTCAGCCTTGGATAACAACGGCAATGGGAGGTCGTTCCTCCCTACCAACTCCTGGAGAGCGCTCAAACATCGACTTCTCAGGACCCCCGAGCTTGCTCTGGTCCCCTTGGCTGGAACTAGGTGCAGCAATTGTCAGATACCAATCCTCAACTCAATATTAATCTAGAACTTATCAGTAAGTTCTCCCAGCTATCCAGCTGTAATAAACCAAGTTACTGCAGCAATCCTCTCAGAACAACTTCCTTACTATTTTTTCCTCTTTCCTCAATGAATTTCCTGAATATCATTCACCTGAATGAATTCTCTCTGAAAAATCTCTGAGCAGCCTCAGCTCTCTTCATTGAGTACTTTTAAAAGATTGCCTATGTCTTTTTGGGTTAGTTTTCGTTTAATGAGCCACCTGCTTTGATCCCACTTTCTTGGGGGATCATGACCCCAATTATAGGGAAGTTGCCACCTACAACTTAGGAAGTGTTTGAGGATGTTGCCACTTGTCTTTTGCCCTCCACCTAGTTCCATCCACCAGTTTGACCAGTAACCTCTTTTTAACAGCTCTCCCATGCTGTTGTCTCCACAATTTATTTATTAATAATAAAATATTATGAATTACATTCCACTTTTGTTGACTCTGTTGAGTCATCAGTTCCTACTTAGCATTAATTTTAACATAATGTCTCAGGAATATATAATAAAACAATTAACATTATTTTACAAAATTGGGGTATGTGACATACACACCCCCTTAAAATGTAACATCATCCTCGATGTTACTTATTCCTCATCCTCTGCAACCTCCTGGAACAGATTCGGGTATGCTTCCCGCATCTTACTTTCCAGTTCCAAGGTAGCTTCTTCAGGACTAAGGTGCTTCCATTGCACCTTCAGCTATCCAATTGTGCGGTTCCGCAGAGTAATTTCCCTCCTCCCGAGGATACAGTCCGTTTCCACCAGAACTTCTTCTGGTTCCACCTGTACAACATTCCAATCAATTACATGAATAGCATCATGAACATACTTTTTTAGAACAGCTATATGGAAAACATTATGCACTTTCAAATTAGGAGGTAATGCTAGCTGGTATGCAACTTGACCAATTCTGGATAAAATTTCAAACGGACCACAGTAACGTGGTGCTAATTTTGCACAACTCCCCAGTCTTAGGGAGCTCTTTTTTGGTCTTACCTTTATAAACACATGCTCACCTACCTGGAACTCTTTGGGAGTTCTTTTCAAATCTGCTTGGCTCTTTTGCCGATCCTGTGCTACCTTCAAATTTTCCCTTACCTGTGTCACAATCTGTTCCATTTCTTTCAATAATTCCAGCCCTAACACCAATCTATCTACTGGATTATTCCAGGAGATAGGAGTGTTGCATTTACGCCCATACAGAATTTCAAATGGGTTGAACTTCGTTAATGACTGATAGTTATTATTGTATGCAAATTCTGCTAAATGCAAATAGTCTTCCCACTTACCTGGTTGATTCTTAACATACATTCTTAACAGATCTTCCAGCACCTGATTCACTCTTTCAGTCTGTCCGTCCGTCTGGGGATGGAAAGAGGTGCTGAAATTCAGTGTTGTATTCAATCCCTTAAACAAGGATTTCCAGAAATTACCTGTGAATTTAGGATCCCTGTCTGAAATGATAACCTTCGGTACACCATGTAGCCGAAAAATATGCTTTAAGAATATGTCAGCTATGTTTGCAGCCTTGTAAGTGGTTTTAATAGGAATAAAATGTGCTGCTTTACTTAATTTATCTACCACCACCATAATTGAATCATTCTGATTCTAATTTATGGGTAATCCAGTAATAAAATCTAAGCTGATTATTTCCCATTTTCAACTAGGAATAGGCAAAGGTTGTAGTAAACCAGCTGGATGTTGGTGTTCTTTTTTCACTTGTTGACAATCCAAACATCTAGCTATATACTCAGCTACTTGAAATTTCATATTAGGCTAGAAATATTATTTTCTTAACATGGTGACAGTCTTCTGGTAGCCTGGATGCCCTGAGTAAGGGGTTTTATGAACTTCATCCAGAATCAACAATTTAACCTTAGGTACATTAGGTACATACAATCTGTCCTTAAACAATAAGAATCCATCTTTATTTAGACTATAACATTTTACTAAACTTTCTGTAGGTTCTTCTTTAGCTGTAACCTGTAATTTTTGATAAATTTCATCCAATTTTATCCCTTCAGTCAGTTGTTCATTTAAATCAGAAGCATAAGTGCTAATTGTTGCTGCAAAGTTCAGCTTTGCATTTCTGCTCAAAGCATCAGCCACCTTATTTTCTTTTCCTTTTATGTGTTGAATTTCGAAATCGTATTCACTCAAGAAGGCCAACCACCTTGCTTGTCTTGCATTTAAGTTGGGCTGATCTAAAAGGTATTTCAGACCTTTATTATCAGTCATTAAAATAAACTTTCTGCCTATTAAGTGGTGTCGCCACATTTTTAAGGCATGAATTACAGCAGCAAGTTCTAAATCATAAGTTGCATAATTTTTTTCGTGGATTTTGAATTTCCTGGACTCATAGGAAATGACATGCCCTTCTTGAGTCAGCACACCGCCTAAACCATCATTACAAGCATCGGTGCAAACCACGAAATCTTTATTAGGGTCTGCTATTCTTAGAATAGGCACAGTTGTTAATAAAGTTTTTAGTTTCTTAAAACTTTCTTCACACTTTAAGTTCCAATCAAATTTCTTGCCTTTCTTTTGCAAGGAAGTGATTGGATTAGCTATTTTTGAAAAGCCTTCGATGAATCTCCGGTAGTAACCGGTAATTCCCATGAAGGACCTAACATCTGTTACGTCTTTTGGTACGGGCCAATCTTCGATTGCCCGAATCTTTTCAGGATCCACTGAAATCCCTTCCTTAGTCACTACGTGACCTAAGTACTGGATTTCATCCTTAAAGAAATCACACTTATTGAACTTTGCAAAGAGTTGTTGCTCTCGCAGCTCTTGTAAAACTATTCGTAAGTGTTCCTTATGTTCCGCTTCATTTTTAGAATAAATTAAAATGTCATTGATAAATACGACAACAAATTTATCTAAGTATTTATGCATTATATTATTCATTAAACACATAAAGACAACTGAGGCATTAGTAATCCCAAATGGCATTACGACAAATTCGTAATGTCCATACCTTGTTCTAAAGGCTGTCTTGAAAATGTCATCATCCTTAATTCTCACCTGATGATATCTCGATCTCAGGTCTATCTTTGAGAACACCGTAGCTCCACGCAGCTGATCAAACAGATCATCTATGCGGGGCAACGGATATCTGTTTTTAATAGTCATTTTATTTAGTTGACGGTAATCTATGCATAGTCGCATAGTTCCGTCTTTATTTTTAACAAAGATTATTGGTTCTCCCCAAGGGGACACACTGGGTCGAATATACTTCTTATCTATTAACTCTTTTAACTGTGATTTTAGTTCATTAAGTTCTAAAATATTCATACGATACAGAGCTTTCGAGCTAGGTACAGCACCTGGTACCAGCTCAATAATGAAATCCAGTTCTCTCTTAGGAGGTAATCCTGGAATTTCCTCCGAAAAAACATCAATAAATTCGTTTAAAACAGGAATATCCTCTATTTTTATTTTATCTCTTTCAAACTTACTTGCCTCATCTGTAATAGTTACAGCATAGGCTTTGCACCCTTTCCTGACTGCTCTTTTAAGTTGTAAGGCGGAAATCTGCCTGATTACAGTTTTCCTAGGAATACCCTTAACTATTACTGGCTGTTCATTATTATTTACACATGTAAAGGTTTTATCAAAACAGTTTAAAACTACCCCGTGCTGTTCTAACCAATCCATACCAATCAATAAGTCATATGAGCCAAGTGGCAGGACATTTAGCTTAACAATAGTTTTAAAATCATTCATAAATAGAGCACATTCTTTCACATAGCAGGTTACTTTCTTTTTTGCCCCAGTGGCTAATTGAACTAACCAGGAGCTATCAAACTTTTCAACGGTCAATTTACACTTTTCTACTATCTAAGGTGAAATGTAACTAAGACTAGCACCTAGATCTATTAAAATAGTTACAGGGGTTTGGTTAACCGTACCTTCTACTTCCACCATAGAAGTTTGATAATCAGCTTGATGGTTCTCCAACGTTGCATTGATTCGGGGCATAGTCCTTACAAATTCTCCAACAGTCATTTCATCCTGCACAGTATGAATATTGTTGTTTGGCTTTTTTCGATTTGGGCAAACTGAAGCATAGTGCGGGCCATTGCACTCCCAACACTTAACATGATCCTTTCTTTTGAAATTCTTAGTGAAATTTTCATGATTGTTTGAAGCTTCCTTGCCTTTGAAGTTATTGGAATTATTAGAAGCACCATTTCTGCTTCCCTGGAAGTTCTTACTGTTAGAATGATTTCTGTTCTTACTATTCCTGAAATTCTTTTGGGGTACAAACTCCTTTTTCTTGAACTCAGGCTGATTGTTGTTCCTTTTAGCCTTCTAGTTGGCTATACCTTCTTTCTTTTTGTTCTGTTCAAAACAAAAATTTGCCTTCCTCATAGCTTCTTCCAGAGTCTTAGGATTGTCATATTCGATTCTTTCCTTGATATGATATGGCAGGCAGCTGAGAAACCGCTATACTTTAGGCTTCTCATCAACTAAATAAGGCACATACCTTAACAGACTTAAAAATTTACTGTTTAAGTCCTTCATAGTCATGGATCCTAACTTTAACTCGTAAAATTATTTCGCCCATTCTTCAGAGTATTGTTCAGACAGGAATTTCTTCTTGAAGTACCTTTTAAAGGTAGTCCAATTGACTTCTTTTTCTTTGATCCCCTTGACTCTTTTCAGGTCTTGCCACCGTATATATGCCTTTCCAGAGAGATTGTAGATGGCCATCCTTGCCTTCAGCTGATTTGAATAATTGTATAGCTGAAAATATTTCCTCATCCTGGATAACCAGGACTCTGCCTCTTCCCATTTTTCAGTCTCTCCGTTGAAAGTTGGGGGCTTTATTTTTTTGAACTCCCCAGAAATCTCTTCATAGGGCCTGCAATTTTTCTTTCTATTATACAACTCAGCCTCACTACTGTCACTAGTGGTGTAATAGCTTTGTTGTTCTCTAAGCCCTTCAGATGATGAGATGCTTTTAGCCTTAGTCAGTTTCATCTTTTTAGATCATTTCTGATGACTAGCTTCCTCAGATTCGGATCTTTTACTCCTCCCTTCTGTCTGGAATTTTTCTATCAAGATTTGGTTTAACTCCTCCTAAGTCTTTAATATCCTCTTGTTATCCTTCTTGATTGATTCCATTTCAGTCTTCAAATCTTTTATAGTCTGTATCAGCTCTGAAGAACGAGCAGTTATCTCTTCTAACACAGGTTCTTTAGACATCTGTCTTGTCTCAGTATTTGGAGACTCCTCCTTAGCATATTCTCTGATCTTCTCCATACCTGTCTGTTAGATTCAGAAAAAGAAATTTTCTGATTTTTACATAAAACAAAAATACCGATTAGTACATTATTTTTTTTTTGTTCTGCGGAAATTAGTTGGGCCACATCAAGGCCTAGTATTTGAACCATGCTATGATACCATATGTCAAAACCCCAAATTTTTCGAAAAATTTAAATTAAAAAAAAAAAACATAAATCCTCATTAAAAGCAATCACTAACTGTTTAATTACTTTAATGTTATTAGGATTGTAACTGAATGATCTTTTGATTATATTTATCTTTAATGAATTTTATTTATTTATTTATTCAGTAACTAATTGTTTTCTGCTTGGGACCACAAGGTGGGATTGTTATGAAAGACTGGGCTTACTTAGCTTCCTAGCTAAGGCAGCAGTTTTCCTTCTTTTACAGCTATACAGGTAAGATGTTTGGGTCACTGCTAACCCACTCGAGAGTTTACAATACAATCCACTGTACAAAATTCATTCAGTAAAAATATAAACTTTGCTAGTCAGATTTACCAGACTTCTAAAGGTAAAGCGTTAACTATGTTACTTTTATTTTTATTTTACTGATAGATAAAAGAATGCTACTAGAAAGGATGTCAACTATTTCTCTGTTAAGATATTTCAAGTATCAACCTATACTTTTCTTACCTTAAGCATTTACAAGGTTTATTGTTTGATTCAAGTCTCCCCTTAATATTTTAAGTATTTGCATTGTGTTGGAATACTACTTCTTTTCCATGTTCATTATTTGGATAAATACCAAACCTTTAAATCATTCCTAGATTTATTACATTCAACTCTGTTTAGTAGTTTAATAACTATACTTACCAAACAGGGAAGGCTAACTTACCCAAACCATTTTATCATATAAATATTATTATAATATCTTTTATAACCTTTGGACTTGATTTAATAAAAGTCTAATTGTCACCATGAATATGGTTCTATGAATATTAATGAATTTGTTATTTTACAAACAAGGGAAGTTCACAAGGTAAGAGTAGAACTTGCATCATGATCAATTGATCATTAATATAAACTATCATAATTCTACAAACTTTATATTAGTATTTCTTTTATTTCGTTTGCAAACTAGTGCAATATATAAATAGAAAGAAACTAGGTTTATGGATGAACTATTCCATGGTAACTAGTCTTCCTTCTTTATTTTCATATCTTATTTTAATCATAAATACAATTCTCCATACCTAATTGTATGAGGCCAACGATGAAACAATTCTATATTATAATGTTTTATAAACATTAATCTAACAATCAAGTGATTGATCTTATAACACGGGTTCTAGCTATGGTATACCTATTATCACTCATCGATCTAGAACTCTCATTAGCTATCATTACAACTCTTCATTCATAAGAGACCCACGATGAACAAGTTTTTATAACATGATTCCAATGATTAAAGAATTGATTTTATAACGCAGGTGATGATTTGGTATAATGATCTTTATGGAATTCCCGCGATATGATTGGGTTATGGAATGAACTCATTGGAAAACTTCATCGTGGAACTTTAGAGTTCCTACCCACTACATGTCAAAAATCAAAAGGACTACGTGGGCTCTTCCCAGCCATGCACTGTCGTTTATAAAGGTTTTGACTTAACCCTAGTCTTTATTTCTCCGCTGCCTGCGGCCTCCTGTCGCTCTGCAAGGCCTCCTGGTCCACCTCGCTGCTTGCACCGTTTGCTAGTCCCCTCCTGTGCTAGTTTTCCTTTCGTGGCTCATCTGCTACATGGTGAGGAAGTTATTGTGTGGTATCACTTTTGCTGTGAGATGTTTGGGCAACGTCCTTTTCTTAGGGTTCCAGTATTGGCATCCATTACCGAACCTTTCACTGCATGAGTGGTCCCTTGACTTGATACTGTAAATACGATCTCCATCATGACAGGTACTCCTTTAGTTTCCCGTGAGCTCAACCCTCTCTGCGACGAATGAAGGGTTTACCCTTCCTCCTGCTTGTGGTTGTCTTGCTGTTCGTTGGTGGCCATATTTCTATCCGGCATTAAGGTAAATTGCAGGGTTTTTATTTCGTTCTTCTTTTACAAATAAAATCTTAAGCAACAATAGTTGGCATTATTTTAATGTTTAGATATCTTTTGTTACAGGGTTAATCTTCTTCATTCGGCGTGGAAGGTGCGTGATGCAAAAGCTGCTACCACCGGTAAGCCTGGTTTTTACCCATGGCTTCCCCTCCTTGCTGGTCCTTTAGGGACGTCCTGGTTGTGGTTTCTTTGTGTGTAACCCTCGCTGTTACTTTGGTTCAGTGGGTGAACAAAACGCTGTTAACAGAGCTCGGCTCTTCCTTTATTAATGAATCTTGGCTAAGGTCGTGACTGTGGGTTTCTGGGTTTTGTTTGAAAACTGAGTATAGCATGCAATAGAATGTAACATTGTTTGTATAGGCTGTAAGTTTGCTTAATGTATATATTACTGGCAGCCCTAAGGTGCCAAGAGGATAAACTCCATCCTTAGTACATTTTTAAGCTTTTTAACAGGGTTACCCTGTATTTGGAGCTATGCGCTGCCTATACTATCTTTAATTAAATGTTATGTTACTGTACAGTTTTAATTCCATTACTGTTTAAAATTTTGACTTATTAAGTTTATGTGTCTTCGTACAATGGGTTCTTGTTAATTTTGATAAAATACTTGGTATATTTTAAGTTATCATTTCGTGGTACTTGTTGGTAGGTTTTTACTGTAATTTGATAATATACAGAGTTAATGATTTTTTAAATTGTTATAAGAGTTATACTTATCAGATTGAAATAATTTTGAGGTTCTAAATGACATTTAAAAGTCATTTGACTGTACCACCATACTTACAGGTTTTTATACTGTAACACAAATGTCCTGCTAAAGAGAAGAGATAAACTATTACTGTAATTTCTAAATAATATAAATTTATATTCAATAGTTAATAGGATATTAAGATCATTGTTTAATAATACCCTAGTTATTATTCATGTAATACTTATTACTGTTGTCATTTGTTTTGCTTATAATCTCTTATAATTATTACTTTTTATATTTATATAAGTAATAATAGTTTATCTTAGTTTATAAATAATCTCTGAACAAGATGATTTCCAGTTATTAGATATAGTTTAACTTCAAGGTTGAGCATACTGCCATTCTGGAAATTATTTACTGTTCAGATAAGCATTTGATTCTTATTATTAAAATAACATTAGGGTTTCTGTACTTGGTTAAAATTTTACTTCCTAAATAAAAGAATTTGTATAAGTTAATATTTAATCTATACCCTTTATTAATACAGGGTTTCAATGTATTTGTTTTTACAATAGAAAGCTGTCAACATACTTATAGTTCAGACAGTATAATTTACTTCTGAACTGTTTTTAAAATAATAAGAACCCCACTTTATTTTAACAGAAATACTATGCCTATAAAATAAAAGTATATTATTATTACTCCTATAATATTCATATTATCTTTTTAAGATTAATAAGCCTCCCTGTTTTTACTTTTCATTTATCTTGTAAACATGTTCAAGAGATAACACTTGTTATTTAAAATCTTGTGTAATTTATGTTATATTATCTTTATTCTTTTGTAAGTAATTTGTTTTATTAGCTATAATGTCTGTTTATAAATCCAGAGTTTGGTTAACTCTATCTAAAGTTTATCTTTATAAACATAGATCTTAATCTTTAATCAAACAAGAGAGTAACAGTTCTGGAACTGTTCGAACTCAGTCTAGAATAAAAGAAAGAAAACAATGAAATAAATACATCATATAGACATTCATAAAATCTAAACCTTTCTGCTTTGACAGTAGTATCTAATCATTGTAAAATTATTTTTATTTTCAATTTATTATTAGACAATTAGTAGTGAAGTTACTCTCATTTATAAGGAAGAAACTATAAGATTGAACAGGAAATAAATCTAGTCTAAGTCTACTGTTTATTCCTTACCATATAATACTATTGAAAATAACATATAGTTCGAGGAATTAGTTTCTAACTAAGACTCATACAACTGTTTATAAAATATCTTTTATGAAGGATAGATAAAGAAGCAAAGTACTACTCTGAAATCTCATCATGCTATTTTTACTTAAATTTACCCCTGTACTGGAGTACGGTCTGGTAAAACCCAGATGTGAAAAAATACAGTGGGTATTTATCTTTCATCAGCAGATTCTATTACGGATACTAAAACATCTACTTCACTAAACCAGTAAAACATTCATATCATAACATTTTACCATTCACAGTTTATTAAAACATAGACAGTTAAGTGACAGAACCTGCTTCATCCTTGGATAACAACAGCAATGGGAGGCCGTTCCTCCCTACCAACTCCTGGAGAGCACTCAAACAACGACTTCTCAGGATCCCCGAGCTTGCTCTGGTCCCCCTGGCTGGAACTAGGTACATCAATTGTCAGATACCAATCCTCAACTCAATATTAATCCAGAACTTATCAGTAAGTTCTCCCAGCTATCCAGCTGTAATAAACCAAGTTACTGCAGCAATCTTCTCAGAACAACTTCCTTACTATTTTTCCCTCTTTCCTCAATGAATTTCCTAAATATCATTCACCTGAATGAATTCTCTCTGGAAAATCTCTGAGCAGCCTCAGCTCTCTTCATTGAGTACTTTTAAAAGATTGCCTAGGTCTTTTTGGGTTAGTTGTCATTTAATGAGCCACCTGCTCTGATCCCACTTTCTTGGGGGATCATGACCCCAATTATAGGGAAGTTGCCACCTGCAACTTAGGAAGTGTTTGAGTATGCTGCCATTTGTCTTTTTCCCTCCACCTCGTTCCATCCACCAGTTTGACCAGTAACCTCTTTTTAACAGCTCTCCCATGCTGCTGTCTCCACAATTTATTTATTAATAATAAAATATTCTGAATTACATTCCACTTTTGTTGACTCTGCTGAGTCATCAGTTCCTACTTAGCATTAATTTTAACATAATGTCTCAGGAATATATAATAAAACAATTAACATTATTTTACAAAATTGGGGTATGTGACAAAGAGCCAGCTGGAATGAGCGATTTGCGTGAGATAGAGATATCGGATATTGCCTCGGGTGGCAGAGTAACGAGAGAGATCAAAGAGGCCCAAAACGTAAAGGTTTTTGGTGGAGTAAAAAGAGGCGGAACGCAAAATTAGCACTTTTCAGGGCGGGAAGGTAAAAATGGAGCCGGCACGTTATCCTTGCACTACAGGGAGCGGGAGGTTGTCGTTGCTCTATAGTGTAAGACGAAGGGAATTCGAGGAACCACAGAAGAAGGGCCAGCTGAAACGAGTGATTTGCACGAGATAGGGATATTTGATATTGCCTCGGGTGGCAGAATAATGAGAGAGATCAAAGAGACCCAAAACGTAAAGGTTTTTAGGGGAGTAAACAGAGGTGGAACGTAAAATTAGCAATTTTCAGGATTTGCACGAGATAGGGATATTTGATATTGCCTCGGGTGGCAGAATAATGAGAGAGATCAAAGAGTCCCAAAACGTAAAGGTTTTTAGGGGAGTAAACAGAGGCGGAACGCAAAATTAGCAATTTTCAGGGCGGGAAGGTAAAGATGGAGCGGACATGTTATCCTTGCACTATAGGGAGTGGGAGGTCGTCGTTGCTCTGTCAGGCCAGCCTCACGCGGTGTCCTCCTCTCTAAGGTGCATGACGATCAACGAAGGTACCCCTCCATCCCCGCCCTTCGACGTCGTTGCTCTGTCAGGCCAGCCTCACGCGGTGTCCTCCTCTCTAAGGTGCATGACGATCAACGAAGGTACCCCTCCATCCCCGCCCTTCGACGGGGTCGATGCACCAACTCTCTGCTTGCAAAGGGTGCGCCCACGTTTATAGGCTGCCCACACTCTCCATTATCAATGGTTCAAAATCCACACTCCTGGCGCGTGTGGGATATTATAACCATCACGTTTCTATGCCATCGATTGGTCTTTGTCTTTGCTCAGCTCATCGTTTTTCCGGCTCCGCTTGTAGCTGTTATCATCAACCCATATTTTGTATTTTGTTTCGTTCAAGACCAAAGAGGAGAGCAGAGATGGACGTGGAGGTGTTTGGTGAAGCTGAAGTAAACTACATCAACCATTCGCCGACACACCCACCTTTAGAATACGATGCAGTACAATATGCATTTCAAACCAATTGCTTCTTAAATTCGCCCATTTCTGGATTAATAACTGTAAAAGCTCTCTTGCTGCAGATCAATCTGAGCATGTCTCTTCACGATTTCGACCATTTTCGCCCCCACCTTCCATTTCAATTTCAATATTTCAGTCTCATACCAGAGGAAAACGAAAATATGACGTCCATCCATCTCTCACACTCGAAATCTTTCAATCTTTTGGGCATTCACATGCACAATGCCAATCCGATGTGCGTTCATAGGCTTGGGCATCATGCAGACGTCCCCACCAACCCAATCCAGTTCCATTCCACTCTATAAACTACTGGACTCTCGGTGTTTTGAAGTTGCGTCTGGTGTAATTGATGCTTGGAAGTCTTGGAAAATACATTTCTGAAGGGCTAAAACTCAATTATTTTCTCCACTTGATTTTCTTCCCTTTCCATGTGAGAAACGAACCTGGGCACACTGGTAGGAACTGCATATGTGCAAGGCCCCAGGTATGCATCACGAGATGAGATTTTATCATCATTGTCACCTATATATTTTCAACAGGTTTCAACACTTGAGAGATCATTATTTCGTGAGAACTTACTGGGCGGTGCGATATTCTTTAACTATTCGAAATGTTGTTGTTTGCTGTGGCATGGCAGCCAAAGTATGTGCCAAGTTTCATAAGCTCAGTGTAATTTGTCTCGAGTGTCGTTTTAGATGTATTCTCTTTGTTATTATTATTTCAAGTTGAGGAGCGATTATAAACTAAATAAATCGCCTTGGGCTTCCTATGTCGGTGGCAGAAATGAGTATAGCTGTGTGGATTCTGGCTTATTTACTGGCTTTAATGTTTATCATGTAATGTGAGAGTTAACATGCTCATTGAAATTTGTAATGGACGCCTGGATTAATTTGCACCCCCTATTTCTGCATGTTGTTTAGTACATTTTTTTCTGTTCATTTAACGAGAGACTTGTGAAGTTGTTTCAGAAAGCAGACACTGCATGTTATTTGTTACTTTTCTTTTCTCCTTGTTCTGTTCATCTAATGAGAAGATGTTGTTTCAGAAAGCAGATAGATACTAGTGCTGTTACTGTTGCTGCGACACGGTATGTTAAGGGAGGCCTGCTGTTTCATGTCTAGCTGGATCATTTCGGTATTTAATTTGCTACTTCACATTTGTTCTTGAACACCTGCGGAGCTTTTCTTTTGAAACGAGTGGTATGCAACATTGATAATAACCTTTCTTGCTCTACTTTTTACACGCTTTATAGGAAATCTGTAGTCGAGGAGACGACTACAGATGGAGACGAATGTTGGGGCCGCTCGGAAACGTTACCACATCATTCAGATGGAGACGACTGTTGGGGCCGCTCGGAAACGTTACCACATCGAAGAGGTGTTATATTCTGGTAAGGATTCCAGAAAGAGCTGCTCAAACTAATTCAACCATAATTTTGCCATGAAAACCACAAAAGAACTCATACTAGCTTCTGGGTGAGTGCAAGAAGATGATGGACCTTTAAGATGCAATCCTAGTTTTCAAAAACAACATCATGTTACCAAAAAATACATCAACCCGAGCCTGACATAGCACTTGGTATGGTTCAACCCGAGCCTGACATGTCATGGGACATGTAGGATAGGAAGAAACATCGCGTATGCGTTATAGTACTACAAAACGCGCGCGCGATTTGTGTAGCCAAAACGCGCGCGCGATTTGTGTAGCCAAAACGCGCACGCGATTTATACATCCAAAACG
>LPNX011150203.1:0-29266 GCA_001517045.1 Pseudotsuga menziesii
AGAGAAGAGTATGGGTCATCTACATCTTCATCAAGTCCTTCATCTACAGAAAATGTAGATTCTGATGGGGTGTTAGAATCCATGGATGAATTTGAAGAAGTAGTGTAGATGCTATTTATTAGTATGATTTTTTTAGATGAAACTCTACAGGAGTTTTTGATGATGGGGTGTCATAGTCCATGGATGAATTTGAAGAGGCAGTTAGATGCTTTTTACTAGTATGATTTTTGTAATTGAAACTCTAGAGGAGTTTTTGAATATTTATATGAACCATTTGTTCTTATATGGTCTAATATATTATCTCATTATGAATCACATCATAATTTCTTTGTTTCTATATGGTTATAATGGTGAAATTATTAGAGAAATTTGTTTTTTCTTTAATATGCAATTTTCCAGAAAGTTGTAATTTATCTCTTCAAGAATTTTTCTTTTTTTCCAATTTAAGGTTGATTTTAAAGTTTTGTTAAATAACAATATGGGATGTTTAGTCCATGGCTCTATTTTTTACCCTAAAAAAAAAACGTGTATACTGGTATCAACACTTTTCTATTTGGGGGGTGTTTTTGGTGTTTTTTTTGCAAAAATCATCGTTTTTATGGGTAGAGTTCTCATTCATAGTATATAGTTCTCGTTCATAGTATAAGTGGTTGTTAGATAAACAATATATATAGTGCTTAATCAAATATATTCATCAACCATAATACATGAAAGAGACTCAACACAATGTTGGAAGAATAATTCTCTTTATTAAGAACTAGTGAATGAGATAAGTGTGCAACCCAAAGCCTGAGACAAGGACTCCTCTGCAACCAAAGGACTCTGAGTTCTGTTGCTCCAATAATTCTGAAGATATACCACCATCATAACTTTGCTCTCCAAAATTGATTCCTTAATGCCCTCCCCAAGGCCTCTATTTATATCTTGGGAAATAGAGTGGTTTTGAAGGTTGAGGAGGTTGAGAGACTTGGGGTAGTTAATTATTAGGGCCCAACTAATCTCCATTAATCGTGATTTATATTTTTTAATGTCGAATGGATATGTACGTGACTATTAATATAGGAAACCCACGTATGACACATGCGTCGCTTAAAGGAAACCCGCGTATGCTTATGTACGTGGGTTGCAATGGAGATAGTTGTGTATAGTACATGAGTTGTCAACTGGAATAGTCGAGTACATACGCGAGTTTCAATGAAGATAGTCACGTACGCCAATCAACACTTAGAAAGATCATATGGCAAGCTGGTTGAAGGATAAATGCATCTCATGTCATGCCCATCTATAGTGTTTTGGCAAACTTCAATCCTAAAATGTCCTTTTGTGTACCAACATAGGGAATGTCGGCACTCAGATGGAGAAGTGCCATTTGGGTTGATAATAGATTCCCCCTAATGTGTGAGGTCAGAGGGAAGCAATGGCTGAAATACATTATAATCATTATCTTTGGAGAACTCAGAAGTCCAATGGAGCAGAGGTAGTACCTCAAACAAATACATGATAATGTCATATACAAAGTGATATCCAAGGTTGCTATGTTCAATATACTGGAACACTAGCTCCTTTACAATATTTGAGTACATCATATAGTACGGGTACAAGACCATGTATATTAAAAAGGTGGATTGAAGCCACAATATACAATAATGATGAGTCTTCAAAGATCTGGAAGCTGTGTAAGTGACTACAACATAATCTTGCGCAACTTAGTCCATGGATGTGAAACTAAGGTCTTCATAAAAAATCCCAAAGAACCAGTACAATCCAAGCCATGTGAATAGATGTTAGTGAAGTCGAACATGGAGTGGATTCAACAGATTGTCAACCAATAGGTGATAATCGACAACTGAAACAAAGGAATTCACCAATAATGAAAGTGAATCCTGAGGTACGATTGTTAAAAATCTAGGTCTTCGTCGTCAGGAAATGCTGATGTGGAACCATACTGTGATAAGGAAGGAAATAGATCCTCCAATGGATCACAAGAGTGACTAGGAATTGGGTAAAGGAAGGGAGGCACAAGTAGTAACATATACGACAATGATGGAATCAAGATATAGATCAGAAATAGGGTTAAGTCCTTGAATAGTGAGCACGACATAGAGATGACCCAAGGAAGCTTTAAACTTTATAGATAGTACAACTAGACTTGTCTATCATGTAGGAGACATGATCAAATTCCCCAGGTAGAACTGACAAGAGGAGGAGTAAGAAACTCAAAGTAATAGCTCAACTGAAAGTGAACACTAAGACATGAGTATCGGAAAAAACAGAGAGTGCTATGTTCAAGGAGGATATGCTGCCACTGACTGAAAACCAAAAGAAAACCTCTTCCTTACCTTCCCTATTAAATTTTAACGAGTCCAGGAAAGTCAACTCAAATCTCTCTTCATTTTTTGACAACCTTGAAGAGAAGAGGGAATAATGCTTGATAATGTCACTAATTCGTGGATTTTATGAGCCCAAACTAGTACATGCTCACTTGGTGTTTTCACATTTAGAGAGTCTAAAAACTCCAAAGAAGACTCCAAGGGGGTCCTTTTTCATCCAATTTAGTCTTCTAAGGCCGGAAAAGTATAAAACATACCACATAAGAACTCTCTTAACTTCCGTAGAAGAAAAGGTGAACCTTTTTATAGTTAGTTAGGGAGGTCCGAAAAAGGTTAAATTACCACCTACCCAATGCTCCTTCAAGAACATCATATAGCTTGAGTTTTATGAGTGTGAAGGAAAGCAAGATCAATCAGAAAGATCCATTTGAGTACGAGAAATGGGGCATACAACAATAAACTTGATGCTTTGTTCTTGGTGTTTAACGAGCATGACAAAGACATAAAGTACACTCGGAATCTTTTTCATGTTTAGGTCCAGAGCATGAAAAAGAGAAAACTGAGCTCATACTGGTTGTTCCTTTTCCATAAGTTTAGTCCCTTAGGTCCATAAAAGTGATAAACCTGTACTTGAGAATACTCTTCTCAATTCTATAGAAAAGAAAGTGATCCTTTCTCGTATTATTCCACATGGTCTGAGAAAGAGATAACCTACCACCAATGTGGATGCCCATTCATGTATGCTTAACGAGCTTGAATGGACAAGTTTACTCAGCACTCAAGTCTATTTTAAGGAGTTAGACCTGGGCCTAAAGAAACTCCATAAGGGCGAGGACTCCTATAAAGGGATAGCTTGTAAAAAGAGACCAAAATGAGGTTCAATTTGGTATGAAAAATAGCTAAAAAATATTCCCCTGAACCTATGATAGCTGCATCATGAGTATCGAAAGAAAATAAATAGGTTCTAAATGAGGATACTCATGGGAGGAAGGTCCTATCCACGGAAGAACAATGGTAAAGACAAGGAGCTACTGGTTAAAAATACCATAGTCCGTGGTCGAAGTGTTAATGCTAGGATTAAGATGGAGTAGGTATAAATGCAAAATGCATGTAAAATGACCAAAAACCATCCTATATGAGCAAAAAACAACTTAAAATGGTGATAAACCTATCACATGGAAGAAAAGATATGGAATAAGTTTAAAAATTATGAACTATAGGGAAAAAACCCACTTGGGAATTTTTTTTTTCTATAAATAGTTCAAAATATGAATAAAAAACTTACCATTTGATTTTTAACCATAAAAAGACAAGTTTTACCTCTACCTTTGATTGCTTGGTGTGCACTATTCGGTGGACCATTCTCAAAACCGCTAAGTGTCAGGTAAAACTACACTCCATGCTCTTTCATTTGATCCAAGCAATTGTTAATTTTGAGCCCTAATTTCATGTTTTCAAGCGCCCTCAAAGAAGGAATGCTATGTACGCTGGTATGGTATATTAATAGTCACATACATGAGTTTTGTACATGGGTTGCCTAAAAGACAGTCGCGTACTGTACGTGACTTTCCTAAAAGGACAGTTCCATACGCTGTGTGAGGTATAAAAAGAATGTGCAGGGTTAAAAAATTCAAATTTTACATGAATCTAATGGTTTGCAATTGCTTGATTATTAGATTGAAAGATGGTGCTTGAGTGGAGGGAGCAAGAACATGAAGACATGGACCAAGAATCTCTTCAAGATGCCCACACAGTGAATTTTTTAAATAGAAGTGGGTTATTGAAGTTTTTTTGTACCTCAACTATGCAGGCAAATGTCCACCTCTTAGAGTTTTTGATAAATTATTGGAATCATGATTTGGGCATGTTTGACCTTTAAGGTGAGTCCTTAGAGATTACTTCGGAGGATGTGTATTTCATTGCTGGTTTATCATGACAGGGAGCTCCGATGAACTTGGAAGGCACCGACAGAGGCGGTGACCCTCTAAGTGTACATAACTATATCAATATATACTACGATCCAGGCACTCAAAATAGGGGTAGATGCATCCCTATTGTTCACATTCGTAACTTTCCTTTACAGGTGTTGACAAGCACTATAGTGAAGGTTGTAGGGTCATCATCACTTCACCTTGAAACCCAGAACCAGATGAGACTAGCAGTAGATTGTATGCAGAGATCCTTATATGACTGGTGCTCGGGAGTGGTCCCGATTATGAGAAAACAACTCGGTGGCTGCAAAAGAGGCAGGAGGAAAAATTTTGGTTATTCCAGCATATTAGTAGCCTTCATCTTTGAGAGAGTGTTGGGATTGAGTCCGACAGTACCATTTCTAGTTCGTTCTCCCCGTCAGCCTAGGCTGAGTAGGTGGGGAGATATCTTCCTCCACTAGGGAGGTGGTGGCTCGGTCCAGAGTGTCTATGAAAACGACTTCTACTTTTGGTGGGAGCAATAATTTCCAGCCTTGGAGTAGTTTCCATATGCTAGATTAGATTTCCGTGATGATACTGACCTCGTCCTCCCTCCAGGAGGAGCATGGGGAGAGTTAGGTAATTTTTATTTTTCAAAATTTTAAAATTTTTATGAATTTTAAATATAGAGATATATACATATGTATAAGAGTTCTAAACCTTTTAAAATGTTAAAATGTAGATATTGGACCAGTCCTCCCTTCTGGGCATCCATGCATGTATGTGTGTCCTGTTTTGGGAGAAGACCAGGGATTGATTAGGGTTCTTGAGGGGAAGCTGGCCAGGCTTACCCAGAGAGTACCTTCCTTATGGATTGAGCACATCCCAACCATCATGCAGGAGCTAGTGGTTGGTGTACCACCTTTCTGGATATGCCTTCTGAGGTGAGTAAACAGAGCAATACTTGCATACATAGATGCTATCGAGGTTGAAGAAGCCTGAGTGGAGGGTGATTGGGGGGCCTAGGGGGGTCCAAGTGACCAGGGTGGTTAAGCTTAGACCTAGGAGCATTTTATGGACTATGATCCATGTTTTGTATATTTTTTTCTATTATACAGTTTTGATTGGATTTGAGGATCAGAGACTTGACCTATATGTATGGACAGATATTCACATATATATATTTTGTCGGTTTATTTACAAATGTTTTTATGTATTTGCTGTATACTTTTATGTAAAATGTGTTAAATGCCAATCCAATATGTAATTAGTGTATGCATCAGTTAATGAATTTTGATTCTTTGGAATATGATTGAATGTAATGAACTCAAAATTTCTTTCCAATAACCTGACTTGCATAAACTGATGCAATAAAATAGGGTTTCGCACCTGATAAGCCTGATTGAGTTGGGAAACCACTAGTTGAGAGTCCAGTCAGACTTCCAGCTAAGTGATACCACATGACAAAGCATCCCATAGAAGTTCAATGACAACCCTATATTTAGCCACATTATTGGTAGCAGGACCTAAGCAAGCGCCTCTTGAGGCAACTAACTGTCCTGAGGGAGAATAAATAACCCATGCAACTGAAGCTAAATTAAAGTGTGGTGACTGGTGCCATTAGCAAAACCTATGAACCTCTCGAAAGACACCTAAAACAACTAGCAGATGGTATAAAAAACACAAACCGACGAACTAGTGTACATAAAAATACATACAATAAAATACAAGAAAAAGTGTTAAGCCTAAGAATAGTACTTTTTCAGGTAGAGCCCATTTCTAGGCTCAGGTAGCTTATTCCCATCAAAATCAGTCAATTCATATGCACCCTTATTTAACACCTTTGATACGACATAAGGCCCCAACCACATAGACCTGAATTTTCCTGCCCCCAGGGGTTCTTTGTCTTGGTCCCAGAGCAAAACAAGCTCCCCTTTAGAGAAAACCCAAGGCTTGACCGATTTATCATATTGGATTTTGACCCTATTTTTATTATCTTTGTTTGCTGTCAGTGCATCTCTACGTTGTTCATCAAGATGTTCTAAATGTAATAGACGTTCTTCCAATTCATACGTATCAGGTAACACATGAATAGAAATTCTTAAAGACGAGATTTCATATTCAACCAGGGTAACGGCTTCCACTCCATGAACAAGTTGGAAGGGAGAAAACCCTATAGTAGTTTTCACATTGGTCTGATATGCCAAAAGTGCAGGATACATCATGATATGCTAGTTGGAATGGGCTGCATTAATAGTACGTTTGAGGATAGTTTTCAAATATTTATTAATAGCCTCGACTTGACCGTTTGCTTGAGGATAGAATGAAGATGAATGTTCTTGTCTGAATCCTAGCATAGTGGTCAATTCAGTCATCATGCTATTTTGGAAATGACTGCCATGGTTAGTGACAATCACTTTAGGTATGCGGAATCGTGCAATCATTTGATTAAACATGAAAAAAGTTGTAGTTTCCCTGTCAGCTTTAAAGGTGGGCATTGCCTCTGCCCATTTCATAAATTAGTCTACAACGACAATGATATATTTGTTCCCCCTATCCAAGGTTGGGTTAGATGTCACGTAATCAATCCCCCACTTCATAAAGGGGCCCACTGAGATGACGGGAAATATCGGAGCGAGATGTGACCACATCTTTCTGGTATAAATCTGACAAGGATGACAACGCTTCACAACTTCCACACAATCTTTAAAGACTGTGGGCCAGAAATAAATGGCACGTAATATCTTCTGGGCCATTTCTAACCCAGATAAATGACCCCCACATGCTCCACTATGGGCATCATTTAGGACAATCTCTGCTTCCTCGTGGGTAAGACATCGACGCAAAATGGAATATACCCCCCTACGATATAAAGTATCTCCTATAATGAGGTAGTTCTTGGCATGTATGCGTAGTTTACGTCATTCTTTCCATGAGAAAGCTGCATGATACTTCAAATTCTGGAGATAGATAAGTATATCTCTGTATCAAGGGTCAGAGGTGGAAATTAGAAAGAAATGCTCATCTGGGAATGAGTCTTCTTCAATAGCTACATCTTCCTTTACTGGAAATTATGCAATGAGCTCAGTAAAAAATAAGGATTTTTTCGATTTGGCAGACTGAAAATCCAAGTCAAACTCTTGGAGAATGAATATCCATTTGTTGAATTTTCCTCCAACTATCCATCAAGACAAAACATATTGAAAAGGATTAAAATCCACCACTACTATTGTAGTCCTTAGTAAGATGTAGTGACGTAACCTCTGAACATCATAAACAACTACTAAGGACAAATTTTTGACGTGGGAACACCTAAGTTCAAGTCCAACTAAAGCACGAATGAGATAGTAAATGACATGCTCTTGGAGCTTATCGTCCTCCTGGACTAGGACTACCCCTATGGTCGACTCAGATGCAGCCAAATACAATATAAAATCCCTAGAGTAATCTGGCGAACGCAATAATGCTGCCGACAATAAATATTTTTTCAATCCATCGAATGCGAGTTGTTCAATTTCATCCCATATAAATGGGGTGTCCTGTTTTAATAGGCGCATGAAACTCATAGTAATCTTGGCATAATTTACAATGAAACGTCAAAGAAAATTGGATTTTCCCTGCAGACTCTGAAGCTGCCTGATAGAACAAGGAGGAGGCAGATTTACAATGTTCTCAACTTTCAAAGGATCCACCTGAATGGATTTGTTAGAAATAATGAATCCGAGTAGTCTCCCTGACTCGACACAGAAAACACACTTGTGGGGATTCAAGCGAATTTTATAGTATCTGCATCATTAAAAAATTAAATGCAAGTGATCTAGATGATCAATCCTCTTACGAAAATGTGTAGGCGGATCATCAAGGTAAGGTTCGACAATGGCCTTAATATCATGAAAGGCAAAATTCATTGCCCGCTGAAAGGTTGCCCCAACATTTTTCAATCCAAAGGGCATTTTCTTGTACGTGAAGGTACCCCAAGGACAAATAAAAGTTGTTTTATGTTGGTCTTCCAGTTTAATTTGAATTTTATTATATCCATAGAAACCATCCATAAACAAAAAGACTTCACTTCCCGCGCAAGCATCAATAATTTGATCTATAAATGGCATGGGATAGTTGTCCTTAGGATAGGCTTTGTTTAAATCTTGAAATTCAGTACAGACGCGTATGGTCCCTTGTTTTTTATCAACAGGAACATGATTAGATACCCATTCTGTAAAAGCTATGGGATAAATGAAATCGGCTTTCAGTAGTTTTTCAACTTCAGCCTTTACTGCCGTCACTTTAAGTGGGTTGACAGGTCTCAACTTTTGCTGAATAGGTTTAGCGTCAGGGTATGTTCAGATCTTGTGCTCGACTATAGATGGATCAATGTCTGGAATCTCCTCATATGACTAGGAAAAAACGTCACGGAATTCCTTAAACAAGGCCGTATAGATCGCACTGTTCTCAGGAGAGCAGTTTGCATTGATATGTATATTTTCCACAACATCAGGATTTATAGAGATGTTGATAGGGATGGTATCGAAAATATTCGCCATATTCCCCTCAGCAAACATTCCTTCCCTTGGTAAGGGATTAATGGGAATATCAACATCATGTGCCAGTCTCATATGAAACTCTTGATTCTCTATCCCACTTAACTCTGGAAGAAAATAGGATCAATGGTGAAGATCCTCACAGATCTTATCTCATCCACACATGGCTTCATCAAAAGGTAAAACCATATCTAAACAGTCTGTAGAATGAAAAGAGTTTTCTTCCCAAGCTGGCAAATATGCTTCTTCCAGTTCCTCTAAGACTATGAGGGGGACCGAAAAGGGATCAACAGTGGTTTGGGTGATAGCTTGATAAGCCACTTCCGCTGCCGATAAGTGTTGGGGCTCGGACCTTGAAGGTCCTTAATTTTGGCAACTTCGAGGTTTTGGTGCGAAGCTTGTAAGCGGAGTTGCAGTCCAAAATAGTCTTAGGGGCTTTGGGGTTGGGTCGAATCCCCTCTTATTGTAAATGACCCCTGGTTTTTGGGTACCCATGGTATTGTAATAGTGCACTTGTATAAATAGGCACTTATGTAAAGGAGTCAAGTAAGCTTTTGTTATGGTGATAATGCGATGTGAAGAAGCTAAGGTCTAATTTTGGGTTTAAGGTTAAGTCCCAGTTGAGTGCATGGATGACCTCTGTAGCTGAGTGCGCAGTTTGGGTTGATGAGAAGATCTACAATTGAGTGCGCAGATTAGAACTGTATTGTTTTGTAGATTGTCGAATATAAACACAGTTCTGTGGACATAGCCCCTACACTGGGGGTGAACCACGTATATCTTCTGTTGTGGTGGTTCTTTTTATTTTTTTTCCTGTTATGTTTTTATGCATTTGATAAGTGGATGAATGATAAAGTAAGATAAATTGCTAAGTATTAACTTCGTTGTGAATTCCTAGTTAAGGGTTAAGCAAGAAACTATCTTTTTATCTAAACTGTGAAGCTATTTAAGTGAATGTCGAAGCTCTGTATTGCATAATTATTCTTTGTTAAGGCTAAAGGTATAGTAATATCCCTCTTTCACCTATAGAAACCTGATTCTGCGGCACCCCATAGCTGTTTCAGGTGAGACTGCAACCTGTCCGTAGGTTGTTACCGAAAGGGCCAACACTGTGGGTCTGTTTGTTGGTGCAAAGATAAAAGCATAAGAACCCGGGTTTGCCCCATCCGCCCAACAAATTGGTTATGTTGTCGGTTGAACCAGTATCTGCTTCAAGAGGGATCTACGTCGTACCTGGAGGGATATGTTTTGGAGGCCCTCAGTAAAAGAAATCAGTGACTGGGTTGAAGATACTTATCTGAAATTTGCTGAACAAGAGAATAAGGACCCTCGTCGTAGCTCAGACGACTTCTTGCAAAGGTACGTTTCTACTGATATTTATGAAATTTTCTTTGCTAGTATCCACATAGAATTGCACCAGTGGCTATCTAGGTTGACAGAAAGAAAGACAAACTTCGAAGAAGATCAGTCTCCTGATTGGACCCCAGAAAGAATTAAGCTGTTGAAAAGTGTGAGCAATGCGGTATCAAGAGCTGTTGACTTCTGGACAACGTGAACCCTTCAAGCATTTGTGACGGAGTTCGCCATAGACACACATACTTCTTTCAGCGACGCAGAAAGACATTTTTTCAAAGGACCAAGGGGTAAGTACCTGAATTCATTAAGTCTGAAAATTAAAATGCTCTTGGCTGAGAAAGGAATATTGCTTATCTAATCAGATTGCTAGATTTATTGCTACTAACCTATGTTTGGAAGCGAAAGTGACTTCGACAAGCAAAGTGGTTTGCTTCGCAATGGTAAAAGATAAAAGAGAACTATTGGATCCTATACCTTAGGCTAGAATACTGATTATACCTCATTAAGTCTAGAAGAATCTGAATCTGAAGAAACCCCTTTTGTTGGAAACCCCCCTTTAACTCCGCAGTGAAGATCTGTTATCCCTGAGAACCCTTCGCAGTCTGAAAGTAACCCTAGCCCGAGTAGTCCTATCACAAGTCAGTCTACCTCAGTAAGTTCCCTTCCTCCTATTACCAGTCTTCCCCTTGTTATCAGTCTTCCTCCTCCTCCTCCCCCTCCTCCTCCCCCTCGATTCACTATGGCCCATGTGAATGATGATATCAAGCTCACAGTCTTTAAAGGAACTGGATTAGAGGATCCAAAGTAGTTTTGGTTCTTATGCGAAGCTGTTTGGACTGCTAAGAATATTATATATCAAAATACAAGAAGAGCGCAGCTGGTCACCTCTTTCAGAGACCGAGATTTGACCTGGTTTATGAAGTTTTCCAGTACTCAAAACTATGCCTTGCCTGATATTAAAAAAGCAATGATAAAAGAATTCAAGAAGCCTAAATCGGAGTCACAGTGTATAACTGAATTGAAAGAAATTCAGTAGAAGTGAGGTGAATCAATTTGGGACTTTGATCAGAGGTTCAAGGTTCTGTTGAATCAAGTTAGTTTCACTATTGGACCATAACAACATAAAGAATGGTTCATTGCAGCACTATTGCCTCATATCAGGACTCCAGTTATGCAACAAAAGGTTGTTGATCAGTAAGAGGCGTTGGAAATTGCTATGAAACGTGAAACAGCTCCTGTTGGAGATAATTCTGGAATAGCCCAGACACAGGCATAGTTAGCAGAAATGGCTTTGGAGCTTCATGACATGAAAAAAGGGAAATCTATTCGAGAAGAGGTTTGGTGTACACGATCTAAGATAGAAGGTCATGACAAAGAACAATATCCTGCATTAAGAAATTATTTGAATACTGGTGCACCAAACCCGTTTAACCCTAATGTCCTATATTGTGAGATCTGTAGAGCAACTGGCCAGCATCAACCTGAAGATTGTTGTCTGCTGCAGAGATATGTTCAAGTACATAAGAATCCCTACTGCAAGTTCTGTAAGTCAATTGGACACAATGAAGACGAATGTCGCAGCTTTGACCTCATGAGAGAGCGAACCTATGATGCTTATAGGGTACAAACTGATGCACAAGGCAATGATGGATATGGTTACAGTGGTGGTACACCAGGTTGAGGTAATTTTAGAGGTCGTGGTCGTGGTGGTATGCCTGGAAGAGGACGGGGCCATATTATTTGCTATAACTGTAATCATGTAGGACATGTAGCTAGAGAATGTCAGAACCCAACTACGACATGTCGATATTGCAGAGTAGTAGATCATGTGATTGAGCAATGCGCACAGTTGATAGACAAGATACAAGAAATAAATGGCACTCCTACTCAGAATGTTTAGATGATTGCTGTAGAGAAAAGACCTGTCCCGGCCCTTAACGTTGTTACAAGGAGTGGAACTACGACGCAGGTGCAGAATAAGGGGAAACATCCTGATGAGGCTTGGGTCCATAAGACCCCAGATAAAATTCCATCCTTCGATGTCGAAAGAGAAAAAGGAACATTTATGGAAGCTAAAAAAGACTTTTCTGATCTGAGAACATCAGTAGCAGCTACACAACAACATCAACAATAGTTACAGTTTCAAGAAGCTTCGCCGGATCAAGTAAGTACATTGACATCATTTTTAAAGAGTTGTATGAAGCTATTAAGAAATCAGAATGCTTTGAATGAGTTACAGAAAGTTATTGAGTCTTGTGAACCTCAGCGAAGCTCTGATAGAGGAAAAACTATTAATATAGTTAGAAGGACTGGAAGAGAAATTAGATTGCATGCTCAGATAGGAGATTATGACATGAATGATATCATTTTAGACCTGGGATCAGAAGTGAATGTCCTAACTAAGCAGACATGGGAACAAATGGGAATGGTCACCTATACAGTTGAGATTAGGCAATCAGCAGAAGATTGTGCCCTTGGGAAGATTCCCTAGTGTACCAGTGGATATTGATGGAGTTAGCACCTTAGCAGATTTTGAAGTCATTGAAATAATTGATGATATAAACCCCTATCCAGCATTGCTAGGAATTGAATGGGCACTAGACAATTATGCAGTAATCAACCTTAAGAATAGAAAGATGACTTTTGAAGGAAAAGGCTTGAGAGTCATAGTACCGTTGGACCCTTATCAAGGAGAAAGGTATACAGAGACAGTCAAAGATGAAGATTAGGATGTTTTGGATCATATTACCAACATCACAGCTAAAGAAGAAGACTATGTTAACCCTACTGCTAAAGGTTTAATGGATTGGCAGTGTGACAGTTCTTGCATGACTGATTCAAACAAAGGCCTATAGAATTGGTAGAATCGACTTTATGAGCTACATGGACATCAATGTGAAAGAATTACTAAGTCTATCAGATGGGTTGGCTCACAAACAAGAATCTTACCTACTTTTGATGGCTTGACAGACCCAGAAGATTTTATTGTACAATTCTCAGAGCAAGTACCAGATCCATAGAAAATGGAGACTCTAGATTCAGTATTCAGAGCCACATCTGCCAAATGATGGAATGGTCATAAAAAGTATATTCATAGTTGGATAGCTTGTCAAAAGTTTCTTCGCTTGAGATTCATGGATCAACCTCAGGAGGTACGAAGCAGATTTAATGGTAAGACTAGCCCTCAGGAACATTTGGAGCAGTGTTATGAAGCATGGATGAATGTACCTTGTGAAGAATGGGTACATAGGTTTATACACACTCTGGAACCTGTAGCAAAGAACTGGTATGCGGAGGTGGAGCTTCGCCATGGTATTGTAAGTTGGGTTAGCCTTGCTGATAGTTTTGTGCTCACATTTTCTATTAATGAGGTTTGCCCTGCTTTGGATGTAGCTATTAGGTTGATCCATACTGAGGTGTTTGATGATAAAGAAATAGCTGAGTACCAACCTGATTGGAAGGAACACGAAGCTAATGCAGTAGAATTCTATAACCTCGCCATTGATGAAGACGATGACCCTCGCAACATTAATATTCTTGAGTTAGAAGGACATTGCAAAGTACATGGACCAGCAGTCGAATCACCTGAAGTAACTCAACCCTTGAAAACAAGGAAAGTAAACATTGGATCAAAAGAAATGCCTAAGTATGATACCATTGGAGATTATTGGGATGAAGAAATGGTGAGCAAAGTGACTAAACTCCTCCATGAGTATCAGGACTTATTTTCGACGAAGTTCTCAGAAATGAAAGGTATCCTTGGTGATATAGGCATGATAAAAATACCTTTGAAAGCTGATGCGAAGCCTGTGAAGCAGCGCCCTTATAGGATAAATCCTAAGTATAAAGAAAAAGTCAGGATGGAGCTAGATAATATGCTCACTGCAGGAATCATTGAGCCTGTCGAAGAGTCCGAATGGGTCAGCCCTATGGTGGTACAAGACAAGAAGACCAAGGGAGAAATCAGAATCTGTGTTGATCTGAGGAAGTTGAATGATGCCTGTTTACATGATCCTTTTCCTACTCCCTTTACAGATGAAGTTTTAGACAATGTTGGAGGTCAAGAAGTGTATTCTTTCACTGATGGATTTTCAGGTTACCATCAGATCAGAATTGCTCCAGAGGATCGACATAAAACAACCTTCACTACAGAAATGGGATCTTTTCAATATACTGTTATTCCCTTTGGATTGAAGAATGCACCTGCTATATTTTCCAGAGTAGTCATATCTGCATTTAAGGAATTTAATCATAAGTTCTTGAAAGTTTACTTTGATGATTGGAATATATTTGGTTTATTGAAGGATCATATAGCCAGTTTAAGACTTATGTTGGACAAGTGTAGACAACACCAGATTTCATTGAACCTGAAGAAGTGTATATTTTGTGCACCTTTTGGAATTCTGCTAGGTCACATTGTATGCAAACAAGGATTGATGGTGGATCCTGCGAAGATAGCCATTATTGTGAACTTGCCACCTCCGAAGTCTGTTAAGCAACTTCACACTACGCTTGGTCATACTGGATATTACAGGAAATTCATTAAAGGATATGCTCAGATTACAGCCCCTATGGAAAAGAAATTGAAGAAAGATATTAAGTTTGAGTGGACACCTGAATGTCAGGAAAGCTTGGATATTTTGAAAGAAAAGATGGTAACTACACCTATCTTAGTATTCCCTGACTGGAGTAAGGAGTTTCATGTTCATGTCGATGCATCTTCCATTGCTTTAGGTATAGTATTGGCTCAGTCAGGTGAAGGTAATATTGATCACCCTATTTCTTTTGAAAGTAGAAAATTGTCCACAGCAGAAAAAAATTATACTACGACAGAACGAGAAGGCCTAGCTATGGTTTATGCCTTGCAGAAATTTCGACATTATTTGTTAGGATATCATTTTAAGATGTTCACTGACCATTCTGCTTTGAAGTATTTGGTTAACAACCCTGTGTTAGGTGGAAGGATATGTAGATGGCTTATTTTGTTTCAGGAGTATGACTTTGAGATCATAGTTAAGCCAGGAAGACTTAACCTAGGGCCTGACCACTTGTTGAGGCTCGAGTCAGGAGAAGAGTCCACTAGTTTGGACGAAGGTCTTCTTGATGACCAGTTGTTTTCCATCCAGATGGTTGATGACTATTTTTAGCATATTGTTCAGTACTTGTCTACAGGTTTTGCACCCTCTGAGATGACAACACAGCAGAAGAAGCAGTTGGTTGTTAGAGCAGCTGAATTTACCTTGATAGCAGGATAGCTATATAAGATGGGACCAGATGAAATACTGCGCAAATGTGTCCTGGAGCATGAAAAGCCATTGATTTTGGCTGAGGCACATTCTGGAGCAATAGGAGGTCATTATGTAGGAAAAGCTACGGCACAGAAGATTCTGACAGCTGGATTATGGTGGCCTACGATTCATAAGGATGCAAGAGAGTATTGCCACAGTTGTGATATCTGTCAGAGGAAAGGAAAACCATCCAAGAGGGATGAAATGCCTCTAGTTCCACAGGTAACTTTACAAGCATTTGACAAGTGGGCTATTTATTTTATTGGACCAATCAATCCCCCTGTAAAGAAATATGGAGAAAGATACATTATTACAGCAACTGATTACCTTACTCGTTGGGCTGAATCTAAACCAGTCGAGGACTGTAGTGCTGCTAGAGTTGCAAAGTTCATATTTGATAATATCTTGTTGAGGTTTGGGTGTCCTAGAATTCTTATGAGTGATCAAGGATCACATTTTATGAATAAGACTATTGAAGCATTGACTGACGAATTTCAAGTATATCATCAGAAGAGTACTGCCTACCATCCTCAAGCAAATGGAATTGTCGAAGCCTTTAACAAGATTCTTGAGCACGCTCTGACGAAGGTTTGCAATGTTAACAGAAATGATTGGGATCTTAGACTTCCAGCACTATTATGGGCTTATAGAACCACTTGCAAGAAGTTGACAGGCCACACACCTTTTAGGCTGGTATATGGAGAAGAAGCAGTTATGCCGATGGAGTACATTGTTCCTAGACTCATAATATCTTCCTTCACAGAGATGGATGATCCAACCATGTTGAATGAAAGGATGGCGAAGATACTGGAACTAGAAGAAGACAGATTCATTGCAGGTTTCCAGCAGCAAGTACAGAAAGCTAGAGAAAAAGCATGGCATGATAGACACATTAAGAAGAAGCATTTTCAGAATGGTGATCTTGTGCTCTTGTACAATAGTAAATTCATGAAGTTCCCAGGTAATTTCAAGATACATTGGAAAGGACCATACATAGTTCAGAAATTTACCGATGGTGGTGCAGTTCAGTTAGCTAAATTGAATGGAGAAATTTTGCCTTCCATGGTGAATGGAAGTAGATTAAAGAAGTACAAGGACGAGCCTATACCCCCTGATCAGAAGTAATAGCAAGAAGAAGAGTCTCAGTACCAAGAACAGTTGAAATTGGGTACTAGACTATAATGAAGTTGTTCTCAGAGAGCTTTGACAGATTGCTGGAAACGTTACGAAGTGTCGAAGGTTGTGGAAGAAATTATGTCATGAGTTGAAGTTTTGTCGAAGATTGTGTCAGGATGTGTCGATGGTTTATATTGTGTCAAAGGTCCTTATTGTGGTGAAGCTGAAGTTAGTGGTTGTGCCGAAGAAGAAAGGTGTGTCGAAGCTTAAAATTTGACCATTGGAAAAAGTCATATTTGGTGGCGTCGATATGTTAACTGCATTAACTGCCTGCAATGATGAGATTTTGGTCGAATCCATAGCTGTATTTGGGAAATCTAGCGCTGTTTGGACAAGATCTATTGTCGGTCGATCAGATTTGGTGTCTTCAATGCACAATTATGGCAGATTTGGTCTTTGGATCCTATAAGAAGACACCTAGGCTTGTGAATTTTGCATTACGCATTTTCTAGAGTTTCACAGTTGAGTCCATGTCAGCTGATCATGCAGTCAAGCAATTACTGAGAGATTTCAGAAAGAGGGGTCTACAGAAATTTATGAGGAACCCACCTGCATCTACACCTCGCGAAGAGACTTCCCCAGTGCCGAATCAACCGATGCAGACACGATCTAATAGAAAGAAGTTTAAGGCAGAAATTCACTCTAAGTGGAACGAAGAAAGGCACAAACCATCAGGAAAGACACCGGAGGATCCCGTGATTCAAATGAATCCTCTTGGTTCGGCAGAGCTCCCACCTGAAGATTTAGAAGACTTCGGTGAGGATGAGAACGTTGCATCGCAACGTCCACCATATCTCCTGCATGTTTGACAAGGAGTTAAGCCACCTCAACAGACATTCAAGTTCAAGTTACTCACCCCTTCGCTGCCATAGGGTGTGAAGTTGGTCGAAATGATGACAGGAAGAGTAGATTGGCTCAAGTACGCAGACCACGATACGAATGATCGTGAGAAGTTTCCGCAGTTCGCACCTGGGAAATACTTGCACTCCGTCCATTATCCGAAGGTTGGAACGACGTTACTTGAAGTAAAACAGTTGGTTGCTGGCTTGGAGAAAGCTGGCTTGTTGAAGATGCTGAATGTCCCCCACTTTTGTCACAGCCCGCAGGTTACCGCGGTGGTCAAGCAGTTCTTGGCGTTGGTGCATGATGGGAGCCTATGGATAGGAAACCATAGAATTGCTATTGATGGAGAGCTGATTTATAGGATTACAGGATTTCTGAAGGAAGGGCCTGATCCTGGGATTGAATTTGTTGGAAAGAACGAAGATACGAAGTTGGTGCAGAACATGAAGGACCGCTTCGGTTTGACAAAAGGAAATTGAGGGTATCAAACATCGACTATTCAGCACCAGAACATTCGCTTCGCCATAGAGCTCCTAGCATGAAAAATAATGAGGAAGTGTAGACCTAATGAAGTACCTGCCCTGATTGTCAGTATTGCTGCAAACTGTGCCGAAGGATACAGTTACAAATGGACAGAGTACCTTGCTATAGAATTCCTTGCAGATGTCCGCGATGCCCAGGAGAAAGGTAGATCCTTTCATTATTCATGGTTGTTAGTGCTTATTGCACTGGTAGGATGGAGAGAACCTACCGAGACATAGTTTGGTTATGTGCCTCCAGATATGCCTGGCGTAGCAAGGTATGCATCTCTTTGGATTTCACAGGATAAGGACATGCAGCAGATGACGAACTACGTGTTCGCCCACTATTCACTGAATATTACAGTTGAGATCCTGAAAACACTGCGGCTCAGTAATAAGATATTTTCTTAGTATAATGGAGTGGCCAAATGCAAGGCTGATATGCATAATGTCTTCATCCAGGCCCACGCAGATAACAAACATACATGGTGGAAGTTGCCATACATGGTGAACCAGGAAGACATCCTCGCAGTAGTTAAGCAGTGGCTAGATGAATGGATGAAGGATGCAGGAACAAGGCCCGACATACCAGTCCCTCCAGTAATAGATGTGGGCATAGGTCCTAGTCAGCTGCAACAGAATGACCCACTAGAAGAGAGCGAAGAACAAGATGAGTCACAGCAGAACGAAGGTGACCAGGGTGGAGATGACAGAGCTGATGGAGAAGAAGAAGAGAAAAATGGTGAAGAAGAAGAAGAATCAGCCAAGACCATTTCAGACCCTAATCACCCAGATAAGCGTAAGTCCCTAGAAGTGGAAGAAGTTACTAAGCCTCAACCCAGAAAGAAAACTAAGGCGTCAAAGGGCAAGAATGTCATTGAAGAGCCCACTTTGACAATTGAAGAGCTTGATCAGGCTCTGACGAATTCTACAGAGGTATTCTCCAGCAAATGGGTAGAGTTTGAAGCTAAACATCTTGATGTGCTCACTGGCATAGCACAGCGAATTGCAGAACTTAAGGCGTTATTGGAAAGAACAACAACTGGTGCTGCAGCAAGCAGTGCCCCAGTAGGTGTGTAGCCTTATACTAGACAATGGCCAGCCAGAAACATCAGAGGACAAGTACCAAGTGCATCTCTTATAATACCTAACACAACATCTCGATCATAGGTAAGCATGATAGTTGAGATAGATTACACTAAGTTTTCTATGCCAGAGCTGCATTTTTGTCAATTGGCACTCATGAAGGAGATCTGAGAACGAGTTAGCTACACACACATGCAGTTAGAGAATACCATGAAGCAGAGTGAGAGCCTCGAAGCACAGTTGAAAGAAGCTGAACGGAAGAAGAAGGAAACAGAAAACAAGCAGGCTACACCAGCGCGAGTGTTGGATGAGGTGTGTCGAAGTCTCCCTGACTTCGACATGCAGGCTAAAGAAGAACCGAAGCAAAGAATAGTCAAGTTGAAAGACTATGCACAACAATCTAGAAGCCATGAGGCCCAAATTGCAGAGCTTCAGCTTCGCCTCATTCCTGAGAGTCCACCAGAGGTCAGGGAGCAGCGTCTCAAAGATATTCAGGCCTCAACAATGAAGATCTTAGATCTTGTGAGTAGTGCATCAAAGCTGCTAGTCAAAAGTGTCGAGGCTTGGACAAACTTGCAGGAAAACCCAGAAGTAGAAAAGTTACAAAAAACCATCAAGTAGCGATAGACAGAGCTGGATGCAGTAAAAGCATAAATTAAGACATTGCCTCCTATGCAGCCCCTCATTAATGAGGCCTTAGAGTTGAGCACTGTTGCGGAAAACTAGCTCAAAGTCTTGAAGGAGTATGATGTGTTTGCACAGGAAAAGGCCAATGAAGCATCTGCAACAACATTGCAGGAGATAGTAGAGAAAGAGCAAGCAGCCAAAGATATCATGCACAGCCTCAACAAGCAGTTTACTATATTCACCACCAATATTCTTGCACCCAAAAAGTAGCAGAGTGTCCCGGGACGGGACACTGGTGAGTCTTAGGGGCCTGTTGGGGCTCGGACCTTGAAGGTCCTTAATTTTGGCAACTCCACGGTTTTGGTGCGAAGCTTGTAAGCGGAGTTGCAGTCCAAAATAGTCTTAGGGGCTTCGGGGTTGGGTCGAAGCCCCTCTTTTTGTAAATGACCCCTGGTTTTTGGGTACCCATGGTATTGTAATAGTGCACTTGTATAAATAGGCATTTATGTAAAGGAGTCAAGTAAGCTTTTGTTATGGTGATAATGTGATGTGAAGAAGCTAAAGTCTAATTTTGGGTTTAGGGTTAAGTCCCAGTTGAATGCATGGATGACCTCTGCAGCTGAGTGCATATTTTTGGGTTGATGAGAAGATCTGCAGCTGAGTGCGCAGATCAGAACTATATTGTTTTGTAGATTGCTGAATAGAAATGCAGTTCTATGGACGTAGCTCCTACATTGGGGGTGAACCACATATATCTTGTGTTGTGATGGTTCTTTTTATTTTTTTTCCTGTTATGTTTTTATGCATTTGATAAGTGGATGAATGATAAAGTAAGATAAATTGCTAAGTATTAACTTCGCTGTGAATTCCTAGTTAAGGGTTAAGGAAGAAACTGTCTTTTTATCTAAACTGCGAAGCTATTCAAGTGAATGTCAAAGCTCTGTATTGCATAATTATTCTTTGTTAAGGCTAAAGGTACAGTAATATCCCTCTTTCTCCTGCAGAGACCTGATTCTATGGCACCCCATAGTTGTTTCGGGTGAGACTGCAACCTGTCCGCAGATTGTTGCCAAAAGGGCCAACACTGTGGGTCTGTTTGTTGGTGCGAAGATAAAAGCATAAGAACCGGGGTCTACCCCATCCACCCAACAATAAGGGCACTTCAGGTTCATGGTGGGAAGGGAGAACCCAAGGATTAGTCCTATCAACAACCGTAGCTATGGACTTCCCCACACTAGTAGAACCTATATAATTAATCGAAGCTGGAAGATCAAATGTGCTCATTAATGATGCGTACATTCTAGCCCCTAAGCTCTCTGAAGCAGGTTTGACCTGATCAATCAATGGCACAATGGACTCATTAGATTCCATGCAGCCTTTTCGAGTAAAGCTGAGTTGGTTAATGGGTAACCAACTTCCCTTCATGTGGAAACACTACCACCCGAAATACGGCCGATGCAATAGTAGACATGGCATAAGTCCAACTTCTTCCCAAGAGCAAATTATAATGCAAAGGTGCATCAATCACCTCTACCTCAACAGACACCGCTTTCCCTGCCAGCTTAAATTCAAAAAGTCGGTAGGATACCATGCGGACGAAATGACCTTCCATCAAAAGTAGTAAGTAGGGTGTTTGACGAGACCAGCTCTGGGGATCCAATATCTTTCCAACAAGACACGGACATAACACATGTAGAAGCACCCTCGTCGACAACTGCTCTTCCAATGGTCTTTCCACCATGGATAACATCTATCGATAAGGATACATGATATGGTAGGTGAATTTTGACATCAGACAAATTAAATTTCACCATGAGACTCGATGAGTCCATACTTCCTAAGGCTTCTAAGAGTGCATCCCGCTGGGTGGGACAACTCTGTAACACCTCTAAAATCGACATTGCACAAGGAGTTTGGACTAAGTCTTCAACTACGAAGTAGTTTGCTCCAGCCCTAGCATTAGGATTATGCAAGGTCTTCTTAAAGACACCTTTCGATATCTTGGGCATAATTTCGGCAGGTTTCTTAATCGTGAGAGGGTTAGAAGTTTCACCTATTGACTTACCCTTCTCCGAGGTCTCTTTTCATAGTTCTTATTCTTGGTATGTAGTAAACTTTGGGATCGAACCATGTTGATATAATTGGGGTCAGGGGCATTTGGGGTGCCCCCTGCTACATTTGAAGCTGAAGTAGAATTCTGTCCTTGGGGAAAAGGATCCTTCAGGACAGCCAGTTGTTGAGCTTTCAAAAACTTCTGAGCTTGTTCCATAGGGGCATAAAGATAGGTGAGGTGATCTTCAGGGCACAAATTACATGGGAATTTCACATTCTTCTTTTCTTTCTTGCCCCCATCAACATTGTTCGTGGGTTTTTGCTTGTTTTGATTTCCCTCCCCTTTCTTTCCTCTCTTCTTTTTCCCACCGGGCTCTGATTTCCCTTCTGAAAGGTTTGTGAAAAAACATTTTCATTTTGGGGTGAGGGGGGAGCCTTTACTACCTCTGCCATAGAATGTTTGACGAAAAACTGATGGAGCTGTTTGGCCAAAGATTCTACAGTGGGAGAATTCACAGAACCAACCACACCATCGGCATGGGGTCCAAGCTTAGGTTTCTCTGCATCATGTGTTTGCCTCGGTGCCTCAAGGATAATCTCATATAATATCCCAAACTGAGAATATATCAAATTTAGTTGCTGGGCCTTGAGGATAGCTTCTTCCTCATTCATCATACTCTTGAAGTAGATACATCCTTAGATATATAAGGCAATAGTGATTTAAGGAACCATTCTAATAAGAATTCGGGAGGAATAGTGGCTTTAATAAGGCTCTTCCACCTCCTCCATTCTTGGATGTGATCTGAGATATGGGTGGCCTTGTTCTGTCGAAAGGTACAAAAGAAGTCCATTTCGAAATCATATTGAACAGGAACCTAGAAGTGACTAAGGAAAGCATTAGCCAAGTCCCAAAAACTGCTAAGCGCGGCAGAAGGAAACTCAATATACCATTTTGCTATAGTACTCATCAAAGTTATTTGGAACAGCCTCAACCAAACTGAATCTTCGTTCAGTGAGTTGGAAGAGCACCATAAATGGAAAGTGGTGGCATGAGCTCTAGGATCGTCACCAACTTTTCCTTCAAATTTTGGGATATCTGAGGGTAGCTTGGTAGGGATAGGTGGTCAGGAGGGATCATGTCTCACCAGGTCATTCATCAGTTTAGACAAATCTGGCAAGTTTAACGTTGCCAAGAAAGGAATCTTAGGTCTAACCGGAGCACTAAAAGTACAAGTTTGGGGATTAGAGGGACTTGCCCCCATATTCCCATATGTGAAGGTGGGGTTGTCGCCTGCTGCCGGTTGTGAAGTGGATGGGTTTATTTGGAAAGGATTCCATCCATAAGTCACATGATTTTTTGTGTGAGGTGCAGTATAAGAGGTTCTGGCTGCCCCAGTCGAAACTAAGGTTTGAAATACAGGAGCAGGTATCCCTCCGCTAAAAAACAAAAAGGGAGAGCTCATGAACAGAGTAGAAACTGGAGTTTGCAAACCTTGAAAATAAGGGTTAGTGTTTCCAAACTGCACCCCTACATATGAGGGTGTTGGGCCTACAAATGGAGTGGAAGTAAAATAACTTTCTCCTACAATAGACATTATTCTGCCCATAGGGACACCAATCACGGGTGGATCGAACGAACCTAAACAATCACAGGATCATTTAAATCAGTTAGAGGTGTATTAAAATTCCTTGCAAACTCATCATCCTGCAAGTCTTCTATCTCAATTGTGTTTAAATTGAAATGGTTTTCCCTAAGTTCTAGTTCACCTGAAACTTCACTAACTCCTATCGGTTCAAAAGAACTGTTTGTGTCCAATCTCTGCCTTTGAGGGGGAGGTGGACGTTCCAATGTAATAAGAAAAGGAAGGTTTTTCTTTGTGACCTTCTGATAGCTTGGTCCTCCATGGTTGTAAATTTGACTATTCAAACCCTAAGGTCAGCTAAACATAGAAAAACCACAGAGCAATCACTATAAAAATTCCTAAAGTCTCAACAATCATAAGGTGTACAAGATATGCTTTCCTGAAGAAAGCTGAGAGACATTTTCTTGGCGTCCTTGAAGAGGTTCTTAGGCATATGCAGAGGAATCACCCGCTGCCCTCTTGCACTTTCAACAAGGGTTACCTTCCAAGCCCATCCAAGGTGAACCAGAAATAGCCTTCCGGTTTACCTGTGCATAAACCCTAGATGTCAAGAGACTAGAGGCTACCTTAACTATACCAATAGTTTGGGGGGATAGTCACAAGCCTGATTCTTACGCATGGGCAGGGTAGTAGAGCCCGAAACTATGTCTAGGACAAAATCCCCAGATGCATAAACAACTTGGTCTACGCTTTGACAAGGAATTAGAGGGTTATCTCCTCAGTCCAATGCCTCCATGCGGCCTCGTGCTTAACTCCCGTTTGAGAGGAGCTTCCTGGTTACTATCGATTGGCCCACTATGTCTGAATTTAAGTATTTATGGGGAGTTTACACTTCTTATCCCACAATTCTAGCCTAATCTATTAGGTGTATGGCCCTATAAAACAAAAATTACTAATAAATTTTAATTATGGCGTTCATTTTAAGGGCTGTTTTTACTCAGAAGGCAAGTGGATTGAAACACTATGATGTTATTGACTCAATAAGAAATGTAAAAAACAGGTGTATAAATCAATTCCAAAGAAAAATATCACTACTTAAAACAAGCTTCTCTTTTTTTTTTATAAATATAAACTAATGAAAATGCAACTAAGGAAGAGAAAACTAAGACTTATTTTTGTAATTTTTGAGATTTTATTTAAAAACTAAAAGTAAAACTACCGTATGCAATTCGAATGCAAATGTTTCCAATGCCTTTCTTTTAAATTTTAAAATTCCTTAAAGATTACTATGCACCTAAATGCAAAAAATTCTTGAGTATGCTTGAATAATCTAACTATATAAAGTAAGAAAAATGAAGTAAAGCAGATTTATAAAAACCAAAGATCAACCACCTACAGAATACTTGGAAAACACCCAGCTTGGGAGGACACAATCAATGGAAATCACTGAAATCATTCAAAGGCAAGTGACAAACCAATACTATTTGGAAATAGAATGGGATATACGGTATCTATAACCTTGATCACTGATTCAGACAACCAGCACTTGAACCTATCACCCAACAGGCAAATCCACTTCAAATTACTAAAAGAAAGACAATCCAAGCAATAGAAACTCAAGGGCTTACCAAAAAGCATGAAGTATGGTTAACAAGGATATCAAACCTATAGTACAATGCCAGTACCAAAGACCACTAAGCAAGACAAAATCCACAGAAGGATAGGGACAAGCAACCCAACCCCAAATTTTTTTTTGCTTAGACTTGTACGCAGCTGTTCACAAGAGAAACCTGCGTACTATACGTGACTGTATAATACAACAACCTGTGTACACAGACCTCTATACGCGACTGTGTAGCACAACAACCCGCGTACAGAGGTAAAAATTTTCAACAAAAGAAAAAATTACAAAGGTCTTCAAACACCACTATAAGTCTGAACCAAGACACAACACCACACACTGAATCAAAGCAAAGACTAGGCAAGGATCTACAAAGTTAACCCACAGCAGGCTGGACTCCCCAGAGGAGTTGCCAGTTCTATAGTTCAAGATTACACACCCTTGTAACCTAGGGTCTGGGGTTACCAACTTACTTCTAAACTTGCAAACAATCAGCTTTATTAAAGTACAAAAAGGAAATAGGAAGAAATACTTGACTCACCCGATTACCGACGGTTGATCCAAGCTTGATCTTCTTCCACTCTACTTCTATCCAAAGCTTTCATGGATGCACCTCCTTCACCTGCAAAGAGAAAACTCTCCAAGTACAACCTTATATATGTATATATGACAGGTTAGATAAAAAATATATATAGTGCTTAATCAAATATATTCATCAACCATAATACATGAAAGAGACTCAACACAATGTTGGAAGAAGAATTCTCTTTATTAACAACTAGTGAATGAGATAAGTGTACAACCCAATGCCTGAGACAAGGACTCCTATGCAACCAAAGGACTCTGAGTTCTATTGCTCCAAGAATTCTGAAGATATACCACCATCATAACTTTGCTCTCCAAAATTGATTCCTTAATGCCCTCCCCAAGGCCTCCATTTATATCTTGGGAAATAGAGTGGTTTCAAAGGTTGAGGAGGTTGAGATAGTTGGGGTAGTTAATGATTAGGGCCCAACTAATCTCCATTAATCATGATTTATATTTTTTAATGTTGAATGGAGATGTACGCGACTCTTAATATAGGCAACCCGCATATGACACGCGAGTTGCTTAAAGGAAACCCGTGTATGCTTATGTACGCAAGTTGCAATGGAGATAGTCGCGTACAGTACGCGAGTTGTCAACTGGAATAGTCGTGTACGTACACGATTTTCAATGAAGATAGTCGTGTACACCAATAAACACTTAGAAATATCATATGGCAAGCTGGTTGAAGGATAAATGCATCTCATGTCATGCCCATCTATAGTGTTTTGGCAAACTTCAATCCTAAAATGTCTTTTTCTGTACCAACATAGGGAATGTCGACACTCGGATGGAGAAGTGCCATTTGGGTTGATAACAAAGAGAAAGAAGTATTCTTGAAGGTGTGATAGGACTTTGTAGATCCCAATAAGTCGTCGACATATGGACAAGTTCGAGCTATGGCTGAAAAATTTGAACAACTAATCAGGAGGTCACCCATGAAAAAGGTTACTAAGCTTAAATAAAATTTTAAAAGTTGTTTAGTGGTAATCCATGATAAAGATGTTGTTGTAGAACTGATAGAAGACCTATGACATGAAGAAAGAGTCAATCATATTGGGAGAAAATTTAAGACAGACCAAGAACTGCAAATGACTATGCAAATAGGAGATTATGATATGGACTATATCATATTAGAATTTGGATCGGATGTCAATATATTGACAAGGCGGACATGGGAGAGCATGAATAAGTCACGACTAGGCTGGTCTCACATTCAGCTAAGGATTGCAAACTAGTTGAAGTTTCTACCAATTGGTAGACTAACCCATGTACTTGTGGAATTCGAAGGTTTAAGAACGCATGCCGACTTTGAAGTTATTGACATTGTCGATGACACAAACCCATATCCTACACTTCTAGGAAATGATTGGGAAATAGACAACCAAACTATTATAAAGTTCAAGAAGGGGATTTTGTCTTTCGAATTTTTTGAAATAAGCGTGGTTGCACCAATTGATCAGCTTGAAGGACATCGATATGTCGATCCTGTGCATAGTGAAGGGACAACTATCTAGACTAGCTGTAAAACATCATGTCTTCGAAGGAAGACTATATTAACCAAACAACTGATGGAAACCTGAGTTGGAAGAATGTAATATTATGCATGCCTGACTCGGGTGATGCTATGGAAAATTGGAAAAATAGGTTGCATGAATTTTCCATGCGTAGATGTGCAAGAGTCACAAGATTCGTTCATAAGGTAGGAGCTGAAGCAAGCACACTAACTACATATGAAGGATTGCCTAAAATTTCATCTTTCTTGCAAGAATTTGAAGAAAAGATCACAGAATCACAACGATTGTCTGCTTTGGACTATGTGCTGAAAGCTATTCCTGCTAGATGGTGGGGTACACATAAACAATCTATTTTCAAATGGCCATAATGTAAGAGACTAATGGAGATCAGATTTAGAGAAAAGATCAATTATTCTGATCAAAATTACACTGGATCGACAGATCCTGGAAAACTTATTGAGCACTGTAGTGGGATTTGGAAAGAATATCCGCGACAAGAGTGGGTTCACAGATTTATCCACACTTTGGAAATGGTGCCAAGAAGTTGGTACACCTTAGAAAAGTTGCGATAAGGAACCATTGAATGGGAAATCTTATTTTTAAGTTTTACCCAGACGTTCCAATTTGAAAGTGAACACCCAACTGTGGGTGCCGCATTACAAGCAATCAAAGAGAAAATATTTGAGGAAATACTGGTTGCAGAAATGCACTTTCATCAATGCCCCATGACTACACATAGCTGGATGTATTGCTATAATATCACAGGAGAACTAGATGATGATGAATCACTTGAGATAAATATACCTAAGTTAGAAGGTATACGCATAGTAGAGGGAGCTTCTATAACTACTAACCAGTTTCTAAACCACTTAAAATCAAGAATGTAAATATTGGCTCCAAGGAAAACCCAAAGTTTGCTAATATTGGAGATTACTGGGATGCAAAGACTGTGGGAAAGATTAGTGACTTATTACACAAATTTCATGATTTGTTTCCCACAAATTTCTATGAAATGAAAGGCATAGTTGGAGACCTTGGTGAAATGAAGATACCTTTGAGGCCTGATGCAAAACCGGTCAAATAGAGGGTTTACAGATTAAACCCACATTACAAAGAAAAAGTTAAAGCTGAATTGGATCAAATTCTAGAGGCCGGAGTAATATAATCAATTTAAGAGTTAGAATAGATTATCCCGATTGTAGTACACGACAAGAAAATCTTAGGAGAAAGTCAAGATCTGCGTTGATCTCCATAAATTAAATGATTCCTGCTTACACGATCCATTTCCAACTCCATTTACAGATAAGTATTGGAAAATGTTGGAGGGCAAGATATGTATACATTTACAAATCGATTCTTGGGTTACCATCAAGTCAGAATTGAAAAAGAATATCGTTACAAGAATACCGTTGTAACAGAGTGGGGAATGCTACCAGTACACGGTAATTCCCTTTAGAATCAATACTACACCTGTAATTTTTTCTTGAATTGTTGTTGTTGCATTTAAAGAGTTTATGCATAAATTCCTTGAAGTCTAATTTGATAATTATATAGTCTTTGGTCTTATAAAATATCATATAGAAAGTCTTATAATGATGTTAAAACGATGATGTCAGTATCAAATTGCTCTCAATTTGAGAAAATGTATATTTTGTACACCTTTTGGGGATCTGTTAGGACATGTGGTCTTTCATAATGGGATTTTGGTTAACCCAACTAAAATCGTCGTCATCCTAGATTTACCACCACCTACCATAGTAAAATAGTTATGAGCAACGTTAGGACATGCAGGGTATTATAGAAAGTTCATCAAAGGATATGCACAAGTGATGTCCCTGATGGAGAGATTGTTAAAAAAGATACCGAGTTTCAGTGGACAGATGAATTCCAGGAGAGTCTAGATAAGTTGAAAATTAAAATGGCCACTACCCCAATACTCTTCTTTCCAGATAGGAAAAAATAATTCCATGTTCATGTTAACGCATCCTCTGTTGCGCTTGGAGAGGTACTAATGCAACCAAGAGAGGGAGAAATCAATCAACCCATTGTGTTTGCTAGCTGGAAGTTGTCGACTGCAAAAAATAATTACACCACAACAGAGAGAGAAGGCCTCTGATGGTCTATGCATTGCAAAAATTGAGACATTATTTGTTGGGGGTCATTTTAAAATGTACACTAACCATTCAACATTAAAATATTTTGTCAATAAGGCAGTGTTGGGGGGGGGGGGGAT
>LPNX011150203.1:29361-57554 GCA_001517045.1 Pseudotsuga menziesii
CTCCAAAATAGAGAATGAAGAAGAACCTTCTTGTCTGGAAGATAATCTCCCTAATGCACAATTGTTTGTGATAAGTTGCTTTGACAATCAATATGAAGATATCATACAGTTCCTAACTATAGGTTTTGCATGAGTCGAGTTCACAAAAACACATAAGAAACAATTAGTAACACGAGCTACAGATTTCCAATTAATTGATGGCCACTTGTATAAACTCGTCCTGGATGAGATACTTCAATGATGTGTTTTTTAACATGAGCACCCTATTATTTTAAGTGAATCACATGTTGGAATCATAGCAGGATATTATGCAGGAAAGGTGACGGTGCACAAGATATTACATGCAGGGTTATGATGGCCTGCCATGCATGCTAATGCTCAATATTATTGTTGCAGTTGTGATGTCTGCCAAAGAATGAGGAATCCATCTAGAAGATATGGAATGCCATTAGTTCCACAACTCATGTTACAAGAACTTGATAAATGGGTTGTTGAATTTATGGGGCCTATTAGTCCAACAGGAAAGCGCACATAAGCTAGGTATATTATCAGTGGCATATATTACTTAATTTTATGGGAAGAAGTTGCGCCTATCAATGATTGTACTGCAACGACAACAACAAAGTTCTTATTTGAAAATGTTGCAGCTAGGTTTGGGTGCCCAAATATTTTGATCAGCGATCAAGGTACACATTTTGTTAATCAGTTGATTGAACAACTAACTGATGAATTTCATATACAACATAGAAGAACAACTCCATATCACCTGCAAGCAAATGGAGCGGTCGAAGCATTTAACAAGTTCTGGAAAATGCGCTTACCAAAGTTTGCAATACAAGAAGGGATTATTGTGACTAGAAAATTTCCACAGTGCTATGGGCATATCGCACAACAATTAAGAAGCTAACTGACCAACCATCGTTCATGTTAGTATATGGATAGGAAGCTATCATGCCTATGGAATATATTGTACAAAGTCTAAGAGTGACAACAATTACAAAAATGACAGATGTTGATGCTGTTGAAGAAAGATTACTCTAGTTAATCCATTTGGAAGAAGAACATTTGATCGCAGGATTCTATCAAAATCTCAAGAAACAAAGGCAAAAGGTATGGCACAATATACATATTAAGAACAAGAAATTTTTAGTCAGAGGTCTTGATCTTATGTATTCCAGTAGAATTTTCAAGCACCTAGGAAAGTTGAAGACACATTGGTTAGGTCCTTATCTGGTTAAGGAAATCACTAATGGAGGATAAGTGAAATTGGAAAAACTAGATGGCATGGAAGTCGGAGGGCTCATCAATGGGAGTCAATTGAAGCCTTATTTCTATAGTTGCGACACAAAAAATGATGATGCTGATAATGACAACAATGTTGACTAGGAGAATATAATAGCCTCACACAAGGTGCGATGAGGGAAGTATGGCACTAAATACAATGTCATGTTGGTATGATTATGAGGTAAGATTATTGAGGTGCCAAATATCAAATCCATAGACAAAAAGTAAATTTGAGAAGATCACAAGGAAAGTAAGGGTCATTTTCACCATTAATATCATGACTTCACAACAAAAAGGGGCGGTGTAGTTGGCACCTCCACATAAGGAGTCAGACTAAGGATCCATGTGATGGTTTTTGTTGTCATTATTCTACTTGATTATGGATCATGTGAGGATTTGACAACTAGATTGCTAGAACAACCCTACTACTGATGGCTAATTCCCATCTTGCATCTTTGTAATGCCATCACCAGAATAGTTGCAAGGTATAGAGAGAATGGAAATTTATGGAGAAGTATGGTGAGTAAGTGTCTCAATGACAATTTCCCTAGGGGCCATGTTGAGGAAATTGTAGTGACTATTCTAACTAAGAGTACTGTTGTTGGATATGTTCCACTGAGGGCTAGGATTTGCTTAGAGATTGAGCCAGTTTTGGGCCTCCATGGAAAAGCGGGCCCAACCATCTTGGTAAAGATGCCAATGTGAATACCCTCTGATGTTAGGAAAAGCAATGTTGTCTTAAAAGAGATAAGCACAACTAAAGAAGCAGTGGAAAGCATTCAAATACTAGAAGAAATTTCGTTGAAGCCTCCGGACATGCTTGCCAAGAATTAATTGCTATAGTGCATGTTATCCATTGCTAGGACCTACCAGTCTGAACGAATGTTTGAACTACAAGAGGAAGAAACAGAAGCCTACGTCATCACCATCATCACTATAACCTACTCAATCTATGGAAGGTGATGACAATTCCAAAGATGTGTTGCACTGGAATACCTTGAGGGAGGGAGGGACTACATATTATAGATGACACCTCTCACCATCACTATGGAAAACAAAAACATCAACTAGATGTTGGACTGAGAAAGTACCGCGAGCTCTGAGGCTTACCCAGATGACATATACTCATTCATGGGTAATGCCAAGGAATATTCTGAATGGTGGAAGGAAAATATTGGGATGAGTTGGAGGCTAAATATAGAAATGCATACAAAGGACGTCAGTATTAATAATAAGTCCTTCATCCATTGTGTTCTACCCTTACGTCCTACTCCACTGAGCAGTAAAAACATCTAGAAGCAGACAAGAATGGCAGGTCTGAAAAGGATTTAATATTTTTACCGAATGAAACTTCCTTATGGGGGGTTGTAAAAATGACAGTGGTACTAGGAGATATAAAGGTTATAGAACATAAATCCAAACACGGAAGGAACATAAAGCCTCCAGCCAGTTGCACACACAGAATGAACATATGGTCAAACACAAAAGCAACATAAAGTTAGAATAAAAAAGAGTTGCATGGACAATTCATATTGTACACCAAAAGGTTCATGAGGTAGCGGCTTATATAGAAAAAGGTCATGCCATAACATGTCAGTTGTGACCTGGTGGAGCAGATGTAGAAAAGGGAAGAAGAAGTGCGCATAGAAACATAGAAGTTACTCAAATTGTGGAGGATTTTCAGATCAAAATCAGCTCAAGTCAGGCCATGGAGGAATAGTTCGTGTGTCTTGGGATGAGCCACAAGTGAGTGTTGGGGCCTATTGGGCCTCGAGATAGTAGGGAAGAATTCATCTAGAATTCTTCCCAGGTATGGATAAGGAGTATGAAAGAGTAAAAGGAAGGAGCTACGACAGAGGAAGGAGCATCAAGGAAAAGGGAAGGATGTTGCAACATAAGAAGGGAAGAGAAGAAGAAGACAAAGAGAAGGCATGGGATGAGGAAGCTACACCAAATTAGTAAGCCAAGACAGAAGGATATAGAAATACCTGAGATGACATGACAGGATATTCATAGAAGTAGGCATGTGAAGAAGCATAATGGTAGGAGAATGATAGTAAGGAATAACGCTCAGAAAGTGAAAACCCTTAGCGATCATGGGTATGAGCTCGACTGGAGCTATCGGAAACCACACTCATAAAGGAATATTTGTAAGTCAATTCGATAGCGTATTTTTGTTATGTGTTTCTACAATAGGAAAGACAGCCTATTGTCTAAAGATAGTAAGTCGGCTGGCATAGCGACTGAAGATGAGTTTGTTAGAGTCTGTATCGAGTCAATATTGAGTATGTAACAAGAATGTATGGGATTTGTATCAAGTCTGTAATAGGGCTATAAAAGAAGGAAACCAAGTTGTAAATGGGTCAAATGTTTTTAGATGATGAGCTGATACATCAACCGGGTTCTGCAGTTGAGTGTGCAGACAGGTAGAGAAGGTCGAGTCGATCCAGGTCGTGTGCATATTGCTAGTAGGAGTAGAGTAGAATGAGAAAGAGAGAAGATCATATAGCATAAGAAGGAGGAAAAGTATGTAAATATATAAGAGAATATCTTGAACATAGTTTGCATCTTTGTGCACAAAAAAAAGGTGCATCCATTTCCTCATGCCAATGCCAAATGAAGAGCACCTTGTGGTTTTTCCCCAGATGGGTTTCCACATTATATGATGTGTATATGTGTGAATATTGAGTAGCTTATTTAGATGCATAAATGACATGTTAAATGATTTCTTTATTATTGTGTTGCAATTGGATAAATGTATGGCTATTGCATTATGTTTAGAAATATTCTTATGATGGTTACTCACTGATTAGTTCTCTTAAGTCAAGTAAAGAAGGGTTGGATCATAGAGTGGTATTGAAATACAGTACATACAAGTAACCCATATTCCTAATATTCATTGGGAAAACCTTAGCACAGAGCCAAGGTAATAAAACACCCTCCCACACAAATTGTGGAAACGTGGTTTTGGAAGTTACCCATAAAACTGAGATATATCAGGTGAGACACCACGTGTGTCATAGGTGCTGTTGGCTAAGGTCTACTCCATCGAGTTGTATCTTGGGCTTTGTTGTGCTGACCAAGAAGGGTATGAACCTAGGTCTAGGGATAGAGAGATGGAAGAAATACAACAAGACTCGTTACAGACTCATTACTGAATCTAGCAAACATATTGTCTTTCCTATTCTAGTAACACCTAATGGGAGGCACTAATGACCCAACTTAAAAAGATGACTCAAAATCTCCTACTCTTATGTGCACTCAGCTACAAATTATTCAACTCATATGCACTCAACAATACTAATAGACAAAAATACAGAGCCAACAACTGAGAAGCTAACAATAGTGAACCCAACAGTCCAAAATCTAACCTGCATACAACTTAGGTTTCTTCTTTTATAGAATCATTACCGACTCATTAAAAAATCATTACTGATTCATTACAGACTCGTTTTCTTTCGCTTTCTTAGCTGACTTCTTATATCTATCCAATAGGATAGCTTTCCTATTCTTGTAACACCTAACGAGAGGCACTAACAGCCTGACTTACAAAGATGACTCAACCTCTCCTACTCTTTTGTGCACTCAGTTGCATATTGTTAAAATCATATGCACTCAACAATACTAAAATACAAAAATACAAAGACAACAACCGATAAGATAATAGTAGTGAACCCAACAGTCCATAATCTAACCCGCATACAGCTTGGGTTTCTTCTTTTATAGACTCATTATAAACTAATTATTGACTCATTATAGGCTCTTTACAGACTCATAAGCGACTCGTTACAGACTCATTTCCTGTCGCTTTCTCATCCAAATTCCTATATCTAGCCAACAATGTGTCTTTCCTATTCTAGTAACAATTAACGGGAGGCACTAATGACCTGACTTAGAAAGATACCTTCATATGTGTAGTTTCCACTAGCTCTAGCCAAACTCGTACCCACGATCTTTAAGGCCTGAAACTTTCTAAGTGTTACACCTTACTATCATTTTCTAGTCATTATGCTACTTTCATGCCATTTGATACTGTTATTTTGTCGCACCTTCCCTTGTCGCACTCCTTCCTTCTGTCATGGATTCCTCTTCTGGCGCAACTTCCTCTTCTATCGCGCCTCTTCCTCTTCTTCTTCCTTCCTTTCACTTCTTTTTTCATAGCTTCCTTTCTCTTCTTCTTTATCTCTTTTCCATACTTAGGAAGAATTATAAGTGAATTATACCTTCCTATCCCTAGGACCAACAAGTTGTACCTTCCATAGTCTCATGGACTCCAACCAAGTAGGGCATGAAGATAATATTCCATTGGAAAATTTCCCCCATTCACAATTTCCTTTGAAGGAGAACATTAGATCATAGATACCTCGACAACCTCTGCATAGGGTGGCTCTACTCAGAAGAAACAAGAAGAACACAAATCCATTGTTGCCTCATCTATCTGAGTACCTCTATGGTGCAAGTCCATGCATTCGAGGTGATCCTCCAGGAATAAAACATCCACACCGATTCATACCAAGGATAACATAACAACCAAAATTTTTGAATAGCCCTAGTGCATCCATCAACAATAATTGCATCCCTCTAAAGAGGTGAAAGAAAGGAATCTTTTTACTTCAGCAAATGTCACACCACAAGCTCAAATCAACACACAATTCCACATATCATAAGGGATTTGATGCAATGGAGGACATTACTTCCTAAGGGGGTGTTTACCACCAAAACCAATTAGGTGGACAATGATGTTCCATGCACATGTTGGATGTGCCTTGAATATAAGAATGAAGTACTTTATGATTATATCAAGCGAGGCATCTCTTCTTCTCTTCTTCTCTCTATGAAATTTTCGCACCCCTAGGGGATTTTGTAAGGATATGTCAGCATGGAGGTCTAGTTTTTTGTAACTTAATCTCCTAATACTTAGTCATTAGGGAAGTCCTTTCATCGAGGGTTTTTTCACTTGGATAATTACAATTTCTTTTTAGAGATTTTAATTATTTGAGTTTTTCACTCAAAATTACCTCCAAAGTGGTGAAAGGTGTTCTAGTGATCGATTCCATGGGGTGATTGGGGCCTAGGAATGTTATGTATTACCATTATAGACATTATCCAGATTCTTGTGGAATTTCATAAGTTTTGCATAGGTTTTTTTAATTTTTGGTCATTAAAAATTGTCACTCACGACAATCTGTTGTAATGTAAAAGAGGGTTACTTGGTCCTTTTTAATGTTGTATAGGGGTATGGGTTCTCAATAAAAATTGAATGAGATCCCCTACACCCTTGGGCTAAGTTTGAAGTCATTCAGAAAAGTATTACTATGGTTTTGGTCACATTTTCCCAGGTCAGTCATGGAAATCAGGAAATTGGGCATTTAATTAGAGAGCCAAATTTTGGAAAAGTGACTATAGTCACTTGGGGTGGGTAAGTAAAGGTTATAATGTTTATATTATGTTCCTAAAACAAATTTAAGACCCAAATCCTCCCCCCCAAGCAAACATGTAACGAGTTTTGAGTTTCCAACTCTAGGGGGGTGCCCCCTTCTCTCTTTGATCGGTTGGGTGAGTTAAAGTCAATGGAAGGGGCCCCACTATGGTGGTTTCCTACCCATTTGACATATAAATAAGGTTAAAATCATTAAATTGAGGGTTTCTCTCCCCATATTTGAGATCCCAAACCATGGTTTGGGCCTCCTTGAGCAAATTTGCCCCCTCTCTTGGGCCCCCCTCTCTCCCTTGTGACACTTGTCTAGAAAGAAAAGGTCCTGTCTCTTTAATTTTTTATATTTAAGGAGGATTACCCTCCCAATTTGGGTGATAATCTCTCATGCTCTCACTCTCTTGCTCTCTCTTGCTTCCATTTTGCTTTCATTCTTTGAGATTACTGTAATTTCCAGCCATTGGGCATTTTTAATAAAAGCTTTGGAGGAGATCTTGTTTTGTTTGGTGGTGACTTGCTCCCTTTTTCTCAATTATTTCAAGTACAAGTGAGTCCAAAGAGGCAAACTAATTTTCCTAGGTAAGATATTCTTAGTTTGTGTAGATCTTATGAGTTTTTCTCTCTTGCATTCAAGAACTTCCAGCATTTCTTGGTTCAATATTTAATTTCTTTAATCATTGTGAGAATCTCACCTCTCTTTGTGTTTGTTTATCTTATATTTAAAGTTTCAGGTTATCTATATTGAAGAGTGGGATTCTTTGGTTAGATGTCCCACTTCGTCAACCATTTGAAGAGAAAAGAGCACACTAACTCCTTACTTCATAAAAAAATTCTGCAGTTTTTATTATCTCTATTTGCATGTTCAAGTCTAGTTTAAATCTTCATTTTACAAGTTATTTGAAGCCATTGATTCTATAATTTTATTACTTATCTTGAGAAAAATTTTACACTTGTATGCAAGGTGTCCCAAAGTGATTTTGGGAATCTTTTACCTTTTTTTGCTTGCTGTTGTTTGTAGGTTTAGGGTTTTACAAGGGGAAAATCTATCCAAATTTGGGCAGAAAATAGTGCAAAGAAACCCCAAGGGTTACCACTTCAAACCCCATTGCTTCAAAGTGTCCAAATTCTAATTCTCTTTCTCGTTTTCCCTTATCTAAAGGTGCTGAAATTTCTGTCATTGTAACGAGTCCAACAGAGTCTCTTGGACTTGATTCTTGGTTTGATTTTCAAAGTTATATCTGAGATGTATATTTTTGTTATCCCTTTCATGCAAAGCAAGTTGGGCTTGCCCACCCTTGTGTTGCAAAGTTAAGAGGGGATAGGTCTTGTTATTTCCATTATTTACTTTTAATTTTTTTCCCCATCTCTTCTTTAGGAAGAGAGTTGTGTGGCTAGGTTTGCATTTGTTATTCTTTGAAATTTGTCATCCATTGCATGCAAAGGAAGTTGGGCTTGCCCACTCTTGCATATAAATTGAATAAGGGATAGAGTAATTATTTTTCATATCCGCAAGTTTATTTTTTCCCCATCCTTTCCATTTGGAAAGCGGATTGAGTGGTTAGGATTAGTTTGTTTTTTTTTGCCCACACCTTGTATGTGATTTGTATTTTCCATCCTTTCAATGTCGTGTTGGATAGTGTAGTTAAATATCTTTAAATTTTTTATTCTTTTTTTGGAAGTAAATAAACCTTGCCCCAATCTTTGGCCCATATTCACTCCCCTTGTCGGTTGGTCCGACCCTGGGTGACAAGAAAGGGAGAAGATTTTAGTTGGCTAGATTAATAGGCATCCAACTCCTATCTTGATAAGAAATTGAGAAAATAAAGGTTGACCTGTGGAGCTAGAGGAGCAGAGGTTGTTGGGAGCCTCGTGGTAGTTAATTTCCTCCATTTGAGCACCCAACAATATTTGGGATTGGCTTGTGGAGCTAGAAGGGAACCTTGTGTTCTCTTGTTGAGAACCCAAGAGTCTCTCTCAAATCGTAAGAGATAAGTGTTAGGGGTAGACACATTAGATAGGTTGTACTTTATTGTTTCACACATTAATTACCCTAAGTTCAAGTGAGACCTAAATCAAATTAAAACTTACAACACCACTTGCAAAACACTACAATGTCTTGTTTCAATCACAATTTTGCTTCCAAATCATTTTTAGTTTAAATTATTTGCATTTTCAGCAAGTTACATTTGATGGTTACATTTCATTTAATGCAAGTTGATATATGTTGCTGAGAAATTTATTGTATTCATTGATCTAAGGATTTTGGAAGCGTTTCATTGCAAATCCTTGTATATCTTGTATTTTTACATTAGTGTGTATTGTATTTTCCAAAGCCCAATAAAATAGGCACTGGACTTGATTAGTTGTTTTTGTCTTTCTTGTAATTGCATTTGATTTAATTCAAAAGCAAGGTGTTCCTGTCATTGAAAACTATTGCATCTCTGCATGGTTGCTTCTCATCAAACTTAATTTAAAACTTAATAAATTCTAACCCCCTATTAAAATATTTAAGAAAGTGAGTAAGTAAGGACTACCCCCCTTGACCTTTAGGGAGTTGGGTCTAAATGTAGGAGTTAGGAATCGAGTTGAAATTGGGTTCTAAGCTCATAGTTTCCCTTAGAACGCACCTAGCGGCTGGGAGACTTTTTTGTGGTTAAGTGTGTTTTAGGAGGAAACAGGGGGGAAGATTGATCTAGATGGATATCAGTGGCCACCCACCTATTCCAATGGCCCATTTTTTTTTCATTTTAACAATTTCTTGGTAATTTTTCTACTTTTTTTTTGGTCGTAAACTTTCAGGGCAAATTAGAGACCCTAAATGACGTTTTTTTGTGATTCGGGGGACGGGGGACAGGGGACTGGGAAATATTTCTAATGGAATGCACTTTATCCCATTTGAAATTTGTAAATCTCATATAGACCTTTCCAATAGGCTATCAATATCCCCAAATGGAGATTGTATGCAAAATTTATTACCACGAGAAGTTGATTGTTCAACTAACCATATTGGGGCCACACAATTTAAGACGGTTCATCTTCTAGGGTTATATTTTGTATGTTTAGTGTTCTTATCCTCATTATTATGATAAATAGGCCCTTTTGACGTCCTTTTGTATTCATCTTGGCACAAAGGAGCGTAGTTGCCACATATCTTCTTAGAGATAACTACCACCATTCTTGTTGTGTTTTATTTTACAGTCTATTATATTTCCTTCATTTAATAGAATATGTGTTTACTGTATGATTTTTTTCCTTGAAATATATGTGTATGTGGTTCTATATCTATTCTTTCATTTCATTCTCACATAAATTCAAATCATTATAGTGTGTCATTTATCACTCACATGTGCAAAAATCACATATTAGAGGGTTTTGCAATCTCTAATAGCATATTAAAGAAATGGAAATAAACAAAACTAATTGAAATTGATTCTTCAACTTGCATGCAACATCCATTACACAACTAGCCATAAAAAGAGAAATGAAACATGCAAAGAATTATGTGTTTATATTATTACAAAGAATATTTATGTACATAAGAACCTTGCTACCAATTGTAGATGGTAGGGGACCTCTACAACTGATCCAAGGGAGGATCTTTCATATCCTTTGTGTCTAAGTCTCCAACCAAGCTCTTAGAATGGTTAATACCAAAATCATGAAAGAAGAAGGAAGATAGTGGTTCTCTCTTGCTTTATGGTGGAATTTTTTCAACATCATAGTATTGTGGGTGTATCATATATGAAAATGGTGACCATGAGGGATACACTTATAGGAAATATGGTGGACACAACTTCCACCATATTTCTACAATCCAATTTCTCCCTTGCTTTGATTCTACGATGAATCAGTTGTTCTTTTGCTGAAATTTCTGCTCGATTTTGATAGCATACCGATAAACAAATCCCAGTGTAGAGATGTATAGGAATTCCATATTTGTTTAGATGTAACGATGTAGACCACTTGGATATTTCAGAACTAGGTTTTGCATGAAGTCTCTGATACCCATATTTGTGTGCAAGGTATGAAAATTGTTGGTGTACTCTGGCACCATTTGGTCCCTCTCTTGGCATAGTGTGGTCCATCTCGTGTATTGGTCTTCATAATTTCCCACAGGGTTATATTGTTCCTAAAAAACATCTATAAAAGAGGCCCAAGTGAGATCGGTCTCAAACAATTTAGATCTCTCTATTGAGTTTTGCTCACAATTAATTTTCCCACCAATTTTTGACATGGGGACAACCTAAAGGAGTGCAAAGGAGATCTTTTCCCTGTCAGAATTTTTTTGGATAGAGAAATACCCTTCTAGCATATTCAACCATTTATCTAGGGAAGCAACATTAATCTGGACTTAAAATAAAGGAATCAAAGTTAACTTGTACCTTGAAGGTTGTGGCTCCTCCAAAGTGACTACTTGATGATCCCTCCATTGTTGATGGAATCCGTCAAAATATCTAGGTGAAATTTTCTATCATCTCATTCCTCTGTCGTGTGAGGGATTCCTTGAGAAAAAAATTGATAGGATCTCCTACTCCATAATTTATCTTTTCCTTGTCCATGAGAGGTGATGTGGGCTGAAAAGGCTGGTTTTCCCCAATCTTGACTAGTTCAAGACCCATCTCTCAATGTCCAAATATATTTTGGGACATGCACTCATAGACAAAAGAGAGCAGATTTCTTTGATACCACTAATACAGATTTATGTGAGAATGAGATGAAAGAGCATAAATGTAATCACATACACATATACAATGCATGAAACACAATGATACAATAAACTCAATTTCTATTAACTGAATAAAATAAAACAGATTGTCAAATAAAGCAACTAGAATGGTGGTAGCATTATCTCTGAGGAGAGATGTGGTGGCTATACTCATTTGTCACAAGATGACTACAAAAGGAGGTCAAAGGGGATTTTATCATAAACATAAGGGTGAAAACCCTAACATAGAAAAAACTAACCCTAGGAGATTATCTGTAAAAAGTTTTGTAGGTCCTAAGGTGGTTTTTTAAGGCATCAACTTCTCAGGGAAATAACTTTTGCATATGATCTCCGTTTAGGGAATTCAGTATCTTGTTGGAAAGGTATATCCAATAAGTACGCGTTTCTCCCATTGATACTTGCCTCCAATGATGAATATATTATGGTGTTTCCAAAAAATAGATTAGGGACTCAAAATGGCCCTGGAATTTTTGGACACAAAAATCCATAAAAATTGCCAAACTAGAAAAATTGCCTTGAGATCATGGAATAGGTGGGTGTCCACCGATATCAATCCAAAGTAGTCCTTTGACCTAAAAAACTGCAAATCAAGAAAAATATTTTGAGCAATTGGAATATATGGGTGGTCATTGCTGCCAATTTGGTTCAAGGAGGCTCATATTATTGGTAGCACATATCATATGATCATTGAATAGGATAACCAATAAAAATATGCTTGGTATGATATAGAGGATGATTGTGAGGACTGGTATATGGATAGTTGTAATTTATAGGAAAGCAACTATCTCCATCTTATTTTTTATGATTATTATCCACCATATGAAGAGAACATTGTGATGAAAGACAACAACATGTGGTGCCTACTAGTTTCCAGTACGTTTCTTCTACAAGTACAATAGAGTTTTATTTATAGCCATCCTTTTATTGTTACATGGAGGATTTGTTTTATTTGGATGGTCACAGTCATTTGGATCCACATGGCCATGGCGGGTATTTGAAGCATATATCCTAGTGATTTTTGGATCTTAGTTGTCACCGATTGGGTGTCAACTTGAGCACCTAGACATGGGACCCGAATTTATGGATGAGTCCTTTGGATTATTGAAATATTGTATTTAGTTCCTACAAATGGGACATTGAATACTTTAATATGATGATAATAATTTGTATATTGGACCTAGCCTTAGAGTGGCAATTTTTCAACTAATATGATATGGTTGTACCTCCTCACATTAATCATTAAGGGAAACAATTTTCTAAGGGGTGTGGAGTGTTATGATCCTTCTTATGGGTACAATGGGAAGTGCTAAAGGACCCATTAGAGTAATAATAGTGAAGGTCATTTAATATAAGGTGTACTAGTTCTACTATGTTTGTTATTATTAAATAAGGTCTATTATGGTAGTTCATATTGAATAAATGCAATTGGTACCTCATTAAAGAGGTCCATTGTGTAGTTAGGAGGTTGTTATGGTTAGGATTATATTATTAGATATAACTAAGGATGTATTTCTCCTTACGATAGGTGTGGAAGAATATTGTACTTTGAGATTAGCTCTAGAGAGGTCACACAACCTTAAGAGACAACATGAGTAGATTCCTTCCATGCAAGATTCATTGTAAGGTGTTTCACTAACTTAAGGGTTTGGATTTTGATAAAGTGGGAGCATTTATGATATCTTGTGTGTAATTACATATTCAGATGTAGATTAGTTTCTGAATAATTTGTAGTATAATCTATATAAATTAATTGTAGTCTAAGTTCCTTTAGAAAAAATGACATGGTTCAAAAAAAACATGCTTAAATTGGAGTTGAGACGAAGAAGATATTGTAATTCGAAATCTATTTTTTAGGGATCTTTTATTATGTCCATGGGTGTTGTAGAGGACATAATTTTCGATAGAGTACTTAGATTGGCACCAGATCAACACCATTAGATATATCATTTATAGGGATTTGATATAATGTATTTCCAATAAATATTGAGTGAACTATAGCTAATATAAATTTCATCCCTCAAACCATCCTAAAACTGAAAAATGGAAATGTTAAGGAATAATACATTGGAAGAAAATGATATAATCTTGCATGAACTAAAGAATATACTTGACATGTCTCTAAAAATCATGATAGAGACAATTAAGGAGACATTTTGTAAATTGGAGGAGGTTTATATTATTGGTACCACATATCCTTTAATCATTGAAAATTATAACCAATAGTGGTACAGTTTAGAGGATATTTGTGAGGGTTGGTATGTGCACAGTTGTAATTTTCAAGAAAACAATAACTTCCATCTTTTTTTATGACCCTTCTCCACCATATAAAGAGAACCTTGTGGAGGAAAGACAACAACATGTGGTTCTTATATTTTCTAGTGTGCTTCTTCTATAGTAGTAGAGTTATGTTTATAGCCATCTTTTTACTACAACATGAAGGATTTTTTTGCTTTAGATGGTTATAGTTATTTGGGTCCACATGGATAGGGTGGGAATTTGAATAATATCACTCATTTGTTGATGGAGCTTAGGTGTCCTTAGTTAGGTGTGTGATTTAGAACTTGTACATGGGACTCATGTTTATGGATGAGTCCCTTTGATTATTTCAACATTGCAGTTAGTCATTGCACATGGGACATTGGCTACTTCCACACGGAAGCCAACACACATATATGGGACCCAGAATTAGGGTGGAACTTGTTGGACTAATTTAGCATGGTGGAAAACATTTATGCATGCGACCATGGTTCCTTGTCCTACTTTATAATTGAGGTCAATATTTATCCATGGGACCCTAGTTTATGGTTACATCTTATCACATCAAGCATTGGGGGAAACACTTTTATAGGAGGAGTGGAGTGTTGTGGACCTTCCTATCGGTGGAATGCGGGGGTTAGACGACCTATTAGAGTAATATAGTGGAGGCCATTTAATGTGATGTGGAATAGGCCCACTATGTTTTTTATTATTGAATAAGGCTCGATATGGTATTTAGTATTGAATAAATGCATTGGGGCCTCACTAAACAAAGTCTAGTAGGTATTTAGGAGGTTGTTATGGTTAGAAATATATTGTTATTTGTAAATAAGGATGGACTCCTCCTAGTGAATATGTGTGGAAGGATATTGTAATTGGACCTTATGTCTAGAGAGGCCACCCAACCTTAAGAGGCAAGTGAACATGAGTGGATTGCTTTCATAAAATGATAAATTATAAGGTGTTGACACACCTAAAGGATTTTTATATTAATAAAGTAAAGGGGATTGTCTATATTATTTTTGTATATATTGTGTGATTGCACTTTCAAATATAAGGTATTTAACATTTTATGCTCCTAAGAAACTGGATATTGCTAACCCTACATCTTTGCAAGGGGGAAATTAAGTTGCCACTCCACAAAGGGGGATTCCATTTAATGATACCATATACATGTATAGCCAATAAGTTAAAGTTCAAATTTGAACTCTAGCTATATTTATATTAAGTCTAGACCATAAGAGAAAGGAGCTCTCATGCCATTGTCAAATGAATCCCTACAAATAGAGAATCCAACAATGGAAGAAATGGATCACCCTCTTAAGGGAGTTGTTGAGGCCTAGAAAATCATAGGTAACAACAGTTAGGGATTCTCCTCAGTAAACGTCCACAACTAGCTTGTTACTGTTTGGTATGGGGAATCCATCTGGTTTACGGTCCGGCTACCGTAGGTCAAGTAACAAAATACAAGGTTTTACCGGTTACAGCCCAGTCCACCGTATATATTTTTAGTTTTTTGAATTTAAGTATGATATGCAAGTTCCTATCTAAGAATGTAGATTGATAGAGAATACGAGGAGCGGTCACAATGTGATGCGCAAGTTCTTACCTCTTGTCTTAACTCTCTCGCATCTAAATCACACACAGTAGGAAAACTAAACTAACTAACTAACCTATCCCTGGGGAGCAAGATTATCATTTATCAATGAGTAATGTATTTATGTGCATGCATTAAGAAAAATCATAGATAGTTGTTACTTAATTCAAAACACATGAACATTAATAGATATATGAACAACAAGATAACCCATTTTTAATGAAAAGCCTTCATTACTCATAGTGGAAATTTCATCAAATAAACTAGAGTGCATTCATAACAAGAACATAGGTTCAAAGAGTTAGAACGATCTCACAGTGAATGGATGCAAGCTAAAAACAAAATAGTTCACATTCAACAAATCCATAGCACATCATTTGAAATCTTCCACCAAGCTTTCTCCAACAAGAAACTTGTAATTCTTTATTGCAAAAGGAAATAGTTCTTCTTACAACATACTCTCACAAATATATCTGGGAAAAAGTCCTGGTGTCTATCTAACTCTCCTCTACTTATATAAAAAGGAAAAACTTTTGGACTGCCCCAAAATGACTTTTGGGCTTCCCTAACGTTTCAATCCAAAAATTTCGTCTTGTAGCGAGTGCTCATACATTATACGATATATTAGATTTAAACAAAATTTTATAGAGCACTTTTATGAAGAGGGCCCCTCTTGATTATTAATAAAAAAAATTCATGCTTGGGCCTCTGCTGATATGTTTTCAAAATCTAAGGGTTCAAGAAAACGGATGTTGATATCATACTTTGCATCCTGATTCTTAACCACCTCTATTCTTGTTGGACTCAAGCGTAGCTGATCTTCAAGTAAATGGATGCTGACTACTGCATGAGCTACTACATTCTTTAGGATCTACTCATCTAGATCCTTGACTTGTTGGATCTTCTGCTCATCTTCCTGGTACCTGCTCTATAGTTATTCTATGAACAACTCATGTTCTGGTATTGCATCCAGTCTTTGTTCTGCAGCAACTTGGCATCTGTTGTAGGTGACCAACACTCTTCTGCAGTATTCAACATAGGATCCTCTCGTTTTCTTCACAGTCTTCTTGAATTCCTCCTCAGTATTTATTGCAAACTCTAATAAGTCATAATCCTGCTTTAAGATATGTCGATCTTTAGTTGGCAGTTCTGTAGGGCTTTCTTCATTGGTTTCTATCCACACTATCCTACCAGCCAATACTTCCAAAATATCCTGAGATCTATCTAAAAAATATGAAGTAGTGTTCAATATTTAGTCCACCCTGCTATCTATATGTAATATTTTACATCTTTCTTCTTCAAGACATAGTTGCAGTTGGTGAATTATTCTTTGTTGAGCTAGGACATGCTCCTTCAAAGGTTGGATATCAGTCTTCTATTCACTAGCATCCTTCAGTGATGTTGTTAATGAAGCAATCTGTCCCTCAAAACTTGCTACTTGCACTTGATATTTCTTTCATCTTTCTTCTATGGTGGCCTTCTGTGACTCCAACTCAGCAATTTTGCTTTGTAGCTGGTCCTTTTCTGCACTCAGAGTTTCATATGATACTTGGAGGTTATTTTTCTCTGTCTTCAACACCTGATACTCTAGCTGTAGCCTCTGTAATTCATCTAGGCTGTTCTGAGCATCTTTCTCTGTTCTCTCCATGGAAAGTTCTTCTTCAGCTACCTTATTTGTGGTTTTTCCCTTACCGTCCACAATGGTGATCTTCTGTTTAAATCTCTTCTTCAATGCAGTCATATTCTTTGCATTTCTGAAGATTTATTCATCCTTGTCCCAGAAATTTGTGTATTCAAAATGAACATTTACTTCTTTGCAATGCTCTGCAACTTTATTTTGGGAGTCATTCCTGTGGAGGTTCATTTCACCAAAATGAAAGTGCTCCAATTCCAACACAAATTTTGTAGTCTATTTAACTTTTGTAAACTTATAACTCCCCAGCCTGAAAGGTATGGCAGGATATGTTGCCTTCTTATGGTCGAACAAGAAGCTTCCAACACCATCAATGTATACTACCTTCCTAACTACTTCCTTATGTAACACATAATCAGTGGTTTATTTGGGGAGCAGAGAAGGTGCCCTAAAGCCACCATACATTCTAATATACATCCCCTCGTCAGTTAGATAATAACTTCCATATTCTTCAATAAACTTGAATGCCTCCTCGGACATGCAGTTGCATTCTGTTAAGAAGATTAAAGTGTACAAAGGCATAATGAAATTTTTACATATCTCTTTGTAGTGGCTATAATATTTGTGTGCCCAAAATAGTTTGTATGCAGTGTATACAGGGGTTCTGTCCCTATCCCAATTACACCTCAAGGCTGGAAATGACTGTGTACATAATATATAGTCCACTAAGATAGAGCTCATGTAGAACTCTGAATTTTTGTATGACACCCCTCCCAAAGCTGAATATATGCAGGTTGAGAGGCTATTGGACACTATGTTTTCCCAGTTGAATATAGTCCCCTGAGTGACCACATGGAAAATAATGGGTATCCATCCCAATTTGAAACTTTTACCATGAGCTCTCCCAAAAACTCTATTAAGCATCAGTGCTATAAACCTATAAGGGGTCCGGAGTGTTGTTGTTTCATACTCCCGTGATGGCCTGGTTCGAAATTTCTTCCTAGGTATCATCATCCTTTTGATTGTTTCAACCAGGTCCAAATTTATCTCTTTCAACCAACTTTCGGTTAAGTAGACTTTAGCAGGAGGTAGGTGATATGCCATTGAGACATAAGCAGGACTGTATGCAGCATAGCCTTGTTTGGCAGTGTTTTCTAGGATCATAGTAATTACATCTACCCTTGGCAGAATCCAACCAATCACTTCTGAGCACGGGAACAACTCAGGTCCTGTGGCCACTTTCATAAGAGTAGATTTCTCGATGTTTGCATATATAGTCAGTTCTTCGAACCCTACATCAAGCACATTTTGATTTGAAATCATCCGGTATATTTCACCCCACTTGTAATCTAGCTCTACTCCAGTGGTGGCTCTGGTATCTTCATAAATGTATTCCACCTTGGTGATGATTTCCACATCTAGTTCTCCCTGTGCAACAAGAGCCTTCTTCTTTTGTCTTTTAGACATATCTCCTTTGCAATGGTTACCCTGGCATAAACCAAACATGTTCTTAGAGTATTGGAGCTTTTAGTTAGCGTTCTAAGAATGAATAAAACCATATCAAACCATTTACCTCTTCCATATGCATTCTCAAATAACTATCAGAATATTAATGCATAATAGAAAATAACAGGTAAAAGGAAGTTCTGCAAGCTAGGTCTAAAACTTCTAAGTCTGCCTGCAACTAAAACATGACCTTGATAGCAAATGCATCACTTAAACTGAACCACATTCAAACTCTTTTCATAACATGAACCACCCAATTAATTGTAAAAAATGCGAAAATGCCTAGCTCAAACAAACTGTTGAAAACCCCCCCGCCGTTCCATGAAACTAGGGTCATCACCCATGAAAAATAAAAGCCCCCCAGATGGCCATAAACAACCCCACAAAAGTTGGTGTAGACAGCGTAATGCTTGTCTGCACCAACTACCTAAACCTTCGGACTAGGATTGAGCTTCCATAACGGCTCAAAAACTGGCTCAAGAAAAACCCCACTGCCAAAAATGTCAAGCTAATTGATTCCTTACACTGCAAGGATCAAAATTCATTTTGGATAGCTAACTACACAATGGTGGGAAAACCTAGCCAAAGGAAGACCCTAGTTCCCAAAATGACCAATAAAATCAAGAGAAAGGAGAAACCATGGTTGGCCTACCTGGAAAGCAAGTTGTGCAGTCGACGGGAAGGTCCAAAACTTCCACGGTAGCGCTCCAAACGAGCAAAATCCCAACAACTAAGCACGTTGGCACAGTATAACTCGACAGGGACAGAGAAAATGCGAGTTTTCAACCAGGATAATAATAAACAAATACCCTCTCCCAATATATATATATATATATACCTTTTGGCGAAAATACGGCGGGACATACCTCAATTGGTGGTCGAAACGACTATAGCATCGGACGATTAATTCAGTAAGGAGCCACAACAATGGGTGACAGACAAACTATGGGCTCCACGAACAACTGAAAACATTGGTGAAAGGAGGCTCAGAGGACTAACTAGTAATGCGTCAGTAGATAAACCAACTAAACGTTGGAGAGATAGTGTACTACACAACTGCAATGATGGATGACGAATTGACTGCAGACCCAACAAAACACAAAACTATCGGCGATCGGAACAACTAATGACTACATATTGGTGACTCCAAGCTCAATGTTGTTGTCGTGTTGGCGACACAAAGGATTAGCCCTCTGATCAACTGTCAAACACTGCTCCGATGGAAAAAAGAAAGCAAATCAATTAAAAGCAAAAACCGCGTAATCGGCAAGGATATGGGCTTTCTGTCGAGGTGCTTGCTAACTACCATCTGAAATGGTGACAACGCAAAAGACTAATGCTTTGACCATGATAAAACAAAAATGCTGAAAGTCAAAAAGTTTCTTTGAAAAATAAACAAAGGAGATAAAAACCCATCGGCAAAAAACATGACTTTCCATTGGAACGTCCATTAGTTAGCTTCCGCAACGGCGGCTGTGTAGAGAACTATGGCCCCGATTCACTGTTCAAACGACTTCCGACAGCAATAAATGGAAATATTTACAAATCAAAACTTAAGGTTCCAAAGTCAAAAGCATTAGCTAGACAAAGGAATTTTTAGATCATTCAACTTCTGAAATGAAGGAAAACAGTTTTCCTCAAATCAAACTCAAAAATTAAAAAAATGTAGCAGAGGAACAACAGAGTTCAACAACCTAGGCAAGATAAAATTTAAAAGGAGGGTCCAAAATTTTAAAAATTTGGGAAAGTTGTTGCAACTGCAACATGAGTATTATGAAGGTTTTCACATAAACCAAATGTTAGAGCTACTCAAACTATAACATAATAGAATATTTCTATTAGATATCATGCAACATGTCTACCCTTGAGGTCCTTCAAAGTTTTCCCACACAACAATAGAAATTATTAAATGTTATTGGCAATATCAACCCTTCAGATGAGAGATAGATTACATTAAACATTGATTATATTGTACCTAAGGTCCCTCAATATGTTGCTTTTAGATACAAATATATTGTCTTGACATGAACACTTTCAGATGTGTCATTAATGAAGGGACCTCTACCAATGCTATCCTATTATCAATTGGCGATACTTAGGTTCTCTTGATCTTTCCCCCTTATCTTCCTTGTTAATTTCATGTCCCCATTCCAATAGGTCTAGTAGTTGACAATGTTTCACCCACCTACTGGTTCCCTAGGTTGGGGGAGGGGACACTAAATATTGCAATAAGGGAGTTATGGGACCCAAGATAACCTTATTTTATCATTTACACATTAATTTGGGTCATACAAATAATAAATATGGAGAAAATAAATTGGCATTTCTTCATAAGGACATTTGGATGTCCATGGGGGCCTTGGGTGGCTAGATTATTCCTTGCACATGTCATGAATTAATCCCACGTTCAACATTATGAGTGATGGAATGTTATTGGAAGGTGAAGGTTCATCAAATGAAATATCATGAGCCCAAGGATTTGAATTAGTGAGGAGGTGTAACTCCCCATAAAAGAGGAAAAGTCTAGGAAGAAACTAGGTGCCATGTGGAGCTAGATTCCCTGAGCTTTATGACAACAATGATGGAAGATTCTAGACAAGTCAGACATGGTTGTAGACCTAAATGCATACCTATGAAAAAATAACATGTTAGAGCTACAAATATCCTCCAATAGGGCACATTTGGGACTAGGTGTCAACCATTCAAATTTGGTGGAAGATGAAGGGTTGAGGAGAAGGCCAAGTGACATGAAGGTTACTAAACATCAAGGATGAGGTGGAGGAAGCATATGGGAATGAATTAGACCTTGTAGGACCTTATGAGGGTTATAAAAATATTTCATGATGAATGGAAATGGATTTTGATGATTTGTGAATTTTTCTTTTGCATTTGGAGAGCATTAGCTTGTCCATTGCACAGTGAGTGCACACTTACCCTCCTAGTGAGCCAATTTTGAGAGAGTGAGATTCTCATCCAAGTTGGCCTTGAGAGAGACCATTAATACATTTCATATGTGTGTCAAGGGCAAGGCACACTACATTGAAATTTTCTTTTGAATATGATGAAGAGGAGGATGAGTAGGAAGAATCACAACTTGCATTCCAAGAATAAGGGTATCAAATAGTAGAATAAGACCAACCCACTCCTAATATAGGAAATATTGCAGCACTCTTGGTTGTACCTAGATTCCACACCTTAAAAATCAAGGGAAACATACAATGCCAAAAGTTCATGGTTCTAGTGGATGGTGGAGCCACTCACAACTTCATAGATTCATCCTTGGTGGAGAGGACAAATTTACAAGATTAAACATTTTATGGTTTCACGGTCATCATTTCAGGTAACAATTCTATGGACTTCATTAAATGGATTCCAAAGCTTCAAGTTACTCTAGGAAATCATACTATCACTAACAATTTTTATGTAGTGAATGTGGCTTATACAAATGTGGTTTTGGGAGTACAATGGTTGTATTATTTAGGGGAGCATATAGTGAATGATCAAGTCCCTAAAATAATATTCAAAAATTCAGAAGGGAAACCCATATTGTTGAGGGGAATGCACACTTACACAAATCAAGTGGTGTCCTCCCACAACATGAGGAATATCTTGAGGCATGGAGATATATAATGGGCTACTGAATGTTTAATTAAATCTCCTAACCTAGGAAAACATGGATATACTTCATGAATAACAAATACCAATTATTCAATATTTTATAAGTAAACAACAATTTTTTGTTGGGACGCTCTGCACGCTAGGGTTGGAGTAGCAACGTTGTTGAGAGAGAGCGGGCATGGCGGTGCCTGGGGGAGGGGAGGTCTCCCCTTCCCCCCACTGATATCGGATGAGGAATCCTTCAGAAGGCTCCTCAATAGGAGAGGCAAGAAGTCCATTATCCCCGAGATCCCGAAATTTATCAAGAAGCTGGAGGAAATCCCTGAAATCGCACTGCCTGAAGAAAAACCAATGAACATAGCTCGGGAATTGGCTAAGCAAGGCCTAGTGGGTCAGTTTATGGGGTTATGGCCTTCCACCAAGTCCACAGATGACTGGATATAGAGAAATTGGAAGCTCAATATGAAACATGGAGTAACTTGCGACCCAGTTGGGAGAGGGTTCTTTGTGTTCGAATTCATCTCAGAAGAAGATCGGGACTTAATCTTTAGAAATGGCCCCTGCTTCATGGGGACGCAGGGCCTTTACCTGAACAAATGGACACCAGATTTTGACCCCATGGTCGATCTCCCCAAAGAGGTGCCGGTGTGGGTCAGGCTCCCTAATCTCCCGGTGCATTGCTGGGACTTCGATTCATTGCAGAGAATAGGGAACGAAATCGGATGCTTCATTGACAAAGCCGATAATAAAGGACAATACACCTGCACTAGAATTTGTGCTGAAATGGATCTTGAAGCCGGCCTTCTAGAGGTAGTAAATTTAACAGTTGGATCTTGGACCCATTATCAGAAATTGGACTACGAGCACCTACCCTTCAAGTGCAGGAACTGCCAAGAGCACAGCCACTTCCAAAGACACTGTCCCAAACTGGCTGTAGGGAAAGATGATGCGGAAGGATGGCAGAAAGTAAAGAAAGAGAAAATCTCTAATAGTACCAAAAGCAAGGAGAAAATGACCCAGGAACCTCCAAAGGAAGGTAACTCAAAGCCTAATCCTCAAGAAACTCCTAATGAAGCTCAAACCCCCACAAAATTTCCAGAAATTGAAGAAGTTTGGGCGCCACAGGCCCCAATCAACCCATTCCCTCAACCTGTTGTCTCTAGTCTGTCAAAGGAACACATAAGTTTGGGCTCATAAATAGGAGTTGAATCCTCTGAGGAAGGAGATACTGAAGCAAGCAGCCCGTCAGGCACTCCAAACCAACCAAAGCATGGACGAAAGACTGAGAAGAAAACAAGGGAAGAGCAGTCCTATAAGGATGTGGTTCAAGGCTCACAGCATACCATTCTAGAAATGATGAACACCAAATCAGGGATGAAACTTGAGAAAACCCCGAAAGGGGGCCATCCCCCTCAACCAAGTAAATAATGCAATACATCTCCTGGAACTGCAGAGGACTAGGCAGCTCTCTAAAAGAAGAAGCTATAAGGGATTTAGTAAGAGTAATGAGGCCAGAAGTCCTCCTAATCCAGGAGACGAAATTGGAGGAGGAGGCTCTCCTCTGAGCAAGTAACTCATTCTGGAAGAAAGGCCCAGGTAGGGCTGTGAGTGCAAGAGGAGCTTTGGGAGGCTTGGCAACGTTTCCGGACTCTGCAAAGCTCGAACTAGTGGAAGAAGAAGGAACCACTCACTGGTTATTCACCAAGCTATTCCATAAATAATCTGGTCATCTCGTAAGTCTTTTTAATATGTATGTTCCTGTCTCTTATGTTGAGAAAAAAGAGTGCTGGGATTCCTTAAAACTTTTTCTTAACCAGCATAATCCTGAAAATTTAGTAGTGGCTAGAGATTTAAATGTAACCCTTTCTCTGGCCGAAAAAAAGGGGGATCAATTGTCCGGGATCCTTCAAGAGAGTGGGTGGAAGACTTGATGCTGGATTGGGAACTTGAAGATATCATTCCTGACAGTGGAAAGTTCACTTGGTCCAATAAAAGGATAGGACCTGACCATATAGCTTCCCGCCTAGACCGCTTCCTTATTCATTCCTCCTTCCTTACCCTTGGACTTATGGCGACCTCCAAGATTCTCCCGCATTATACCTCTAATCATAAACCAATTTCACTCTCCCTTTCTCCCGGGAAAAATTTAGGTCCTATCCCCTTCCGGTTTAGCCCAATCTGGGTAAATCAGGAAGGCTTCCTTGACATTGTGTCTAATTCCTAGAAAGAACCTGTTTATGGATCCCCCTTCTATGTCTGGGAAGGGAAACTCAGAAGACTCAAAGCTGAACTGAAAGCTTGGGCTAAAGGCCTAAGATCTCCTACGGATGAAAGGAAAAGAACTTAGAAGGCTCTAGAGCGGCACCAATTGGTCTTGGAAGAGTCCCCAGTCACTCTTCCCTTGCTCAACTGAGAAGCTGAACTTCAAAGGAAGTAACACAAAGCTTGTAGAGAAGAGGAAATCCACTAGAGAGTCAAGTCAAGGATGCTTTGGCTCCAAGCTGGAGACAAAAACACTAATTTCTTTCACAAGCAAGCCCAAGCCAGGAAAATCTACAACTCCATCAATGAAATTTAGATGCAAGACCAAGTCATAAAGGATTTCAGTGGCATTAAGGAGGCTGCCCACTCCTTTTTCAAAAACCTCTATTCTGCTTCGGATCTGGAACCTGCGGACCCAAACTCCTATCCTCTCTCAGAGATTCCAAATTTGATTAATGATGATGACAACCAGCTATTGAATAGCCCTATAAGTATTTGGGAAATCAAGAAAGCCCTCTTTAAAATGAATCCAGATAAAGCTCCTGGGCCGAATGGATTCACAGCTCAGTTCTACATTTCTTGCTGGGACATCATTAAAAAGGACTTGTACAGAATGGTCAAGAAGGCTTAGAACTGCACCAATTTGGGGGGCAGCACCAATTCCATGTTCTTGGACCTCATTCCAATAGAAAAAGGTGCCAGGAACTTTAGCATATTTAGGCCTATATACCTCTGTAACATGGGATACAAAATCATTACTAAAATAATGGCTAACAGACTCAAAAGAATCCTGCCAAAATTGATCCCAAAAAATCAAGGCAGGTTTGTGAGAGGAAGACAAATTCTGGACAATATTATATTAGTCCAAGAATCCATTCACACCAGCTACAAGAAAAAAGAGAAAGGCATGGTAGTAAAGTTGGACCTGGCCAGTGCCTTTGATAGAGTCAAGCACGATTTCCTTTTTCCAGCCATGAGCAACTTTGGGTTCAGTCATAAATTCATAGAGTGGGTTAAAGCTTGCATATCAGCCCCTTGGATAGCTCCGTTGGTTAATGGTTGACCCACCAGCTTCTTCTAGGCCTCAAGAGGTTTAAGGCAAGGCTACCCTCTTTCCCCTGTGATCTTTGTCATCCAAGCTTCCATCCTAAGCTTCCAATTGAACAGAAGTCTCCAAAACAGATCTCTCTCAGGCATTAGAATTGTCCCAAAGGTCAAGGATGTCAACCACGCCCAGTTCGCTGATGATACCCTTTTATTGGGAGTGGCCAATCTCAATACAGCTAGGAAATTCAAATCAGAACTTGATTTCTACAGAAACAGCTCTGGAAGTGAAATAAACTTCCACAAAAGTAAGATCTATGGCTGGAATTGCTCTCCCCATGAAATGTTGGATTTATCCTGGACTCTTGAAATGGAAGGCATCACAACTTGGGATACTTTTATCTACCTGGGCATTCCAATCTTTAAATCTTCCCCTAGAATTGTCCATTGGCTGCCCCTTCTGGACAAACTAAAAAACAAAATCCACGCGTGGGGAGCAAATTGGCTCAACAAAGCAGGGAAAGTAATCTTGATGAACTCTGTCCTTACCAGTCTTCCAATCTACCAATGCTCAGTTCTTCTAGCTCCCAAAACCATAACAAACAAGATTAATGATCTGCTCCGTCGCTTTCTATGGGAGGGTGTTCGAAACAATGAAAAGAAACTGCACCTTATGTGTTGGGACAAGGTCACGAAGCCAAAAATGGAGGGGGGCCTTCAAATCAGAGATGTGGCCACCAAAAACCTAGCCATGGGTAGAAAAATTCTCTGGAACATGATCACCGAGAAAAGAACTTGGAGCAAGCAAATCCTTCAGAAAAAATACTTTACAGGAGATAAGGAAAGATGTCTTGAAAATCCCACAAAAGTACAGAAATGATCCCCAATCTTCTCGCTCTGCAAAAGGGCCCTTCCTCACTTCACCTCAAATCTCACGTGGATCCTGGGAAACGGGGCAAAAATTCAAATTTGGGAAGACTCTATCCTTAGGGATCAGCCTCTCAATGGAGTAAATGGGCTGGAGAACATCAAAGCTTGGCTTAATGCCAACAACTGCAGTACTCTGTGGGACATTTCTTCTTGGAAAAATGATGACAAAGAAGCTTGGGAAAGTTGGAACCTTGGAGATTATCCAAACGAGCTCAAGGATGAAGCGCTAAAACTATTGGAACTCCTTCAAGGGAAATTGCCCATTAGTGCCAGATCTAAAGATAAACGGGGTTGGGGCTCAGGATCGAGGAATTACACAGCATCTGCTGGCTACGCTGCTATATTGGAGCTTCCTTGGGTCCCTCCCAATCCTGGCCCGTGGAAAGCTCTCTGGAACTTTATGTCAATCCCAAAAAATGACATCTTCATTTGGACTCTGCTTCACAATAGTACTCTAAACAGTGATAATCTCAAGAGGAAAGGATGGGAAGGGCCATCTCACTGCCCTCTGTACAATCGTGCTGAGGAAACTGTTGAGCACCTTTTCATCACCTGCGATTTCACTCAAGAAGTCTGGAGGATTATGCTAGGACCCATCGCTGTCAGCTTGCAAAATTCAGTAATGGAGATTATAATTCATTGGAACTACCTATCTCCCTTCAACCTGAGCAAAAAAAACCTCCTCAAGATCACGTGGATGTGGATCCCCAAATTCCTGTGCTGGAAGATCTGGCTAGAGAGGAACAATAGAATCTTTAAGGAGAGCAGCAAACTCCCTCCTCAAGTTGTTGTCAAAGCTAAGATCATGTTATCAGAAGCTTTAAATACTAAGCCTATTATCAGCAATACGTCCACCCTCTCTGCTGAAGAAGATCGTTGGCTTAAGGAGTACAAACCGAATCATCAAAGCATGGAAACCATCAAACCTCTTCAAAAGGAAAATTGGGAAATCAGGCTAGATGAACAGGATTTCATTAAATGGAGATCAGCCCTTGATGAATGGTACCTTTTCTTTGACGGTTCCTTGAAAGGGAATCCTGGTCAAGCTAGAGGAGCATGCGTCATCTTTGAGCCATCCGACAAACTCCATCTGTCCTACGCTTGGGGTCTAGGTTACGCCTCCAAAAATCAAGTTGAGTATCTGGCACTGTGGTAGGGTCTAAATTAAGCAAGGAAGCTGAACATCTAAAATCTCACTATTTTTGGTGACTCCAGACTGATTGTTAAAGCGTTACACACTAAGAATGTGCCAACGGATATCAATCTTGCCCAAACTTACAGGAAAATTCTTCTCCTTTTGTCTCACTTCAGAATTTATAAGGCTCATCATGTTCTAAGGAATCTAAATAGTCTAGTGGATGCTGAAGCCAACCGGGGTAATCTGCTGAATAAGAGCCAACTAATTGTCAATGGAGAAAGCTCAAATTATGCGCTTCCCTAAGGCTGAGGCTGCTCTAGCCTGCCTCATCACGTGGGAAACTACGGCATTTGAAGAAGCTAGAACTGATGCGACCAAGTACAGTAATTGTCATAGGTGTTAAGCTGAAGAGGGAGTTCAGCATAGGTTATTGGAATATGCATTGTAAAGGCCTTGGAAGCCCATTTGCCAAACACTAAATAAAATTTTATCCGTTCTCGTAAAAAATAAAAATAAAAATCTCCTAATCCTCACTTGAACATTTCCAAGCATCCTAAGGAGATAGAGCAACTATTGAGTAAGTATTCAAAGGTTTTTGGATACCTTAGCCCAGGAATACCACCAAATAGAGGTGTTGATCATATCATTGAGTTAGATATAGGAACCTAACCTATCAAAATGAATCCCTATAGGAACCTAAAATGATTCTAGATGATATTGAAGAGGCCATTAAAGAAATATTGGATTTGGGTCATGGTTACGTCC
>LPNX011150203.1:57576-93417 GCA_001517045.1 Pseudotsuga menziesii
TCAAATGATATCACATGTAACGAAACCATAATTATTAATATTATTGTACACTTTAATGAAACCATCATTATTAAAAAAAAAATTTAAATATTACACACTTTGAGAGGTAAGAATGTGCAATGATATCAGACCTTTAAACAATAAGAATGCAAATAATAGATACCCCATCCAAAGGATTGATGAGCTCATGGATGAGCTCCATGGGGCCAAGTTCTTCTCAAAGATTGACCTTAGATCTGGTTATCACTAAATTCAAATGAGAGAAGAAGACATACCAAAGACTGATTTCAGATGCCACTATGGTCACTTTGATTTTGTTGCCATGCCCTTTTGCTTGACAAATTCATTGCCACCTTCAAATCATGCAAGAACAAAATATTCCACAAGAAACTTCTTAAGTTTGTCCTAGTTTTCTTTGATGACATTCTTATTTGCAGTAAAATTTGGAAGGAACATTTTCATCATCTAGAAGAGGTATTAAGAATTCTGCATGATAAATATTTGTTTGCTAAGCTGTCAAAATGTGAGTTTAGTTTGACAAATAACTTGTATATTGGACACATCATTGGTAAATATGGTGTGAAGGTGGATGTGGAGAAAATAAGATCCATTTTAGAGTGGCCTTGCCCCAAAAGTCTCACTGAATTAACAGGATTCATTGGAATTTGCACCTACTATAGAAAGTTTGTGAATGGGTTCTCCCAACTCACTTCACCTCTCACTGATTTGATAAATAAATATGCTTTCAAATGGCATGAAGGGGCTGAAAAATATTTCCAAATAATTAAGGAGGTAATAAGGAACTATCTTATTCTATCCTTGCCTGGTTTTTCCAAACCATTTGTCTTGAAATGTGATGCATCAGGAGAAGGAATTGGAGAAGTCCTAAAACAAGGAAACCACCCAATATATTTTGAGCTTAGGAAGCTACAGACACATGAGAATATTTACTCAATTTATGACAAATAAATTCTATACATCATGCATTATTTGATCAAGTTTAGACAATACTTGGTGGGAAACAAATTTGTGGTCAAAACTGACCATAACAGTTTAAGGTACGTCCTCACTCAAAAGGATTTAAATGAAAGGAAAAAAAAGTGGGTGAGTAATATTCAAGAATTTTACTTTGATATTGAATATGTGAAGGGAAAAAATATTGTGGTAGCTGATGCCTTATCTCGAAGACCTTCTATTTCTCTAATGGATGTAGCAAAAAATTGGAAAGCCACATTAGAAGTAGAGTATGCCAAGGATAAATTTTCTTGTGAACATTTTGATGGGACTAACCATTATGATAGGTATAAGGTGTTGGAAGGAATAATATCCTATAAATTTAGAATCTATTTGGTCCCTAATTCTTTTTTGAAGGAGGAAATTTTAAAGAAATCTCATGATTCTCCTCTAGCAGGTCACCCCAATTTCTTCAAAACATACTGAATGTTGAGGGAAATATTTGCATGGAAAAGGTTGAAGGATGATGTTATGAATTATGTTAATGAATGACCCACATGTCAGAAAAATAAAGTGGACCACACTCATACATCTGTTCTCTTAAATTCGTTTCCTTTTCCAGCACAAAAATGGGAGAGCATTTCCATGGACTTCATCACTAGTTTTCCCAAAGTATCTGTTAAGGATTGCATATTTTTGGTGGTGGATGGAATCACTAAATTTTCTCATTTATTTTTGTTTACCACCAATTTTACTGCTGCACAAGTGCCTGAATTATTTTTTAAATAATTTTTTAGATTGCATGGGCTTCCTAAGAGCATTGTCAGTGATAACAGATTTTTGAGTGCATTTTGGCAAGAACTCTTCAAAATGGTGGGAAACAATTTGACACATAGTGCACACTATAATCCCCAAACTAGTGACCAAAAAAATAGGGTGAATCAATTGTTGGAATTCTACTTGGGGAACTATGTTAGTGGGCAGCAAAAAGCATGGATAAAATGGTTGCATTTGGGTGAGTTTTGTTACAATACTACTTTTCATATGTTAATTGGAATGTCTCATTTTAAAGAAATTTATGGTTATGATGCATCCAATTTTATTGAACACATTTTTGGTGATTTTAGATATCCAAAGGCTAAGTATTGGACTGAATAAATTCAAGAAATTTTGAAGGTTTTGAGAGATAACTTGCAGGTTGCTCAAAATCAACAAAAACAATATGCAGATCAACATAGAATGGAGAGACAATACCAAGTGAATGACATGGTGTATTTGAGGTTTCAAACCTAGAAAAAAACCACCATAAAAGATAAATGCTCAGAAAATATCAAACCAATATTTTATGGTCCCTACAAGGCAATTCAAAAAGTTGGAAAAGTGGCCTATCAATTGGAGCTTCCCATGGGAAGCAAAATTCATAATGTATTTCATGTTTCTTATCTAAATAAGGTTATAGGGAAGAAAATTTTAGTTTCATATAATTTACCACCTTTGGATGATGAAGGAAAACTTGTTCCCATTCCAAACAAAATCTTGAGAACAGGGGAGATAAGACTTTGAAGCATAACAATAAAACATTATTTGGTACAATGGATGGATTTTCCTAGTGAGGAGGCCACTTGGGAATATGTGAAAAATTTTCAGCATAAAAACTTGTTATTTCTTGATGAAAACAAATATTGGTTGGGGAGGACTATCATGTACCCATTCCAATAGGTCTACTAGTTGACAATGTTTCACCCACCTGCTAGTTCCCTAGGATGGGGGAGGAGGCATTAATTATTGAAATAAGGGAGATATGGGACCCAAGAGAACCTTATATTATAATTTACACATTAATTTGGGTCATAAAAATAATAAATATGGAGAAACTAAAGTAGCATTTCTTCATAAGGACATTTGGAGGTCCATGGGGGTCTTGGGTGGCTAAATTATTTCTTACACATGTCATGACTTAACTCAAATTTGAAATTATGAGGGATAGAATGTTTTGGAAATTGAATATTTATCAAATGACATATCATGATCCCAATTATTTGAATGGGTGAGGAGGAGTAACTTCCCATAGAAGAGCAAGAGTCTAGGAAGAAACTAGGTGCCATGTGGAGCTAGATTCCCTACGCTTTATGACAACAATGATGGAAAATTATATGAAAATTAATACCTGATTGTAGAACTGATTTCATAACTATGAAAACCTGACATATCATGGATAAAAATTGTCTCCAATAGGGTTCATTTGGGACTATATGGCATCCATTCAAATTTGGTAGAAGATGAAGGGTTGAGGAGAAGGCCAAGTGGCATGAAGGTTACTAAACATCAAGAATGAGGTGGAGGAATCCTATGGTAATGAATTATACCTTGTAGGACCTTATGAGGGTCATAAAAATATTTCATGAGGAATGTAAATGGATTTTTATCATTAGTGAATTTTCCTTTGGCATTTGGAAAGCATTAGCTTGTCCATTGCATGGTGAGTGCACACTTTCCATGCTAGTGAGCCAATTTCAAGAGAGTGAGATTATCATCCAAGTTGGAGAAGGGAGAGGTCATTCATAAATATAACTTGGAGCTTCATTGAGGTTTTTTCTGCATATAGGAGGCTGCTATTGTTAGTGACCCGTCTTTCTTCCCACTCTCTCAATTTCCACTTCCATATTTCCATGTTGTTATATGAAGGCACACTTGTATGAATGGTGGTTGCACCCCATTGAGTTCATTTGATTCCAAATAATGGGTGAATAATTCATGGATATGTAATATGTCTCTAATATTCTCTGTAAGTCGAAATTAGAAGAAATACATATGCAAATGTCCACATTTCCAAGCTTTCTTGTGACTAGTTTCCATGTGATGATTTTCCCTTTCAATGGAGATTGTATATCTGATGTATGTTGTGAATTGGATCAATGTTGTATTTTGTTAGTGAGCTATTGAAATAATTTAAATGTTATATATTCATATTTATTTGTTCTGAACCATTATATGCACCATTTATGAGTCAAAGTTGAGCTTTTATATGTCATTTCCCTTAAGCAAATATCACTGAAATTATGCATTTGAAAATGAATCTTTAATACACTATTGAAGATATATTAACCACGAAAAATTAAATTAAATGAAGTATAATTACATTCCCCATACTCTGTTATGAAATTTTGAAGGGTTGCATAGCATTTGGAGAGCCATTTCTGCCCACACCCTAGGGGGAATTGCATCATAAATTGCTAGTAATTTTTCCTTGTTTTCCATCATGAACAAATAGAATTGAAAATTTCTATGAACTATAATAAAAATATAATAGATTACATTTAAGAGTCCTATTACACCCCACATTATCCCCTACCAAATTCGAGACCCTCTTGAGCCATTCAAATCACCCTGAGTCAAAACTAGTCAAGACATTTTTTCCAAAATTCTGCCTTTGTTGGGAATTTTCAAATTAGGAAATTACAATTAAAGGATTTTGATGGGTGATATTTCAAAAAATATGGAATAATTATTGAAATCCATAAATATTTATGTGGAAAAATTAGTCCATAGAGTTAGAGGTAGTTGACACTTCTACCAATTGTAGCCTTCTATTGGGATGGAGCTAGATGTATAATATGAAGGCAATGATGAATTCTATATTTAGCATGATCAAATTATCTCACAAGGGAAATGTTATAACCATTTACCACCTCTAATATTATGTGCCTAACTCTAACACTAAATCTAGGATGAATAGTTTTCCTATGGATTATTCACATATGTTGTTTGAGAGTGTAGGTGTCATGTTGTTGAAGGCTCATATTTGATGGTTATTTCTAATTTCCCTTCACTTATGACTTATATAGCCTTGTCAATGCATTTTGGTATTTTAAAAACCCATATTTTAGAGATAAATTTGCATCAATCCACTTAGTTCCCTTCTAAATATCTTATGTTTGGGAGGAGTCAAGATTCACACAAGGAACTTTAATTTTAGAGGAAAAGAATGGGTATATTGGCTCCATTAAGTCCTTATTTCGGGTCAAATCTATCTATAAACTTATTTAGATGGATACATTTGAACCTAGTCAAGATCTTCATCCTTGCAAAAAGTATTATCAGTTTCACTTCATCCATTTGGGCCATCAACCCTCCCAATTATGACTAAAATAGAAATTTTGTGGGATACTATGCATCACATATCATATTTTCTCTTAGGACCAAATCAATTAGAGGTTAGAGGAATAAATTCGGTATGAAACGTTGATTTAGAAACATGGTGTGTATTTAAAGGGAAATATAGCAAATATATCTATGATGATGACAATGAACATCTCCTCAAATCCTAACGTATTAGAAAGGTCGTGATTGTTGCAATATAATAAACCCACTCATAAAATAATTAATCATTATTTGATTAATTTCCTACACACTAACTTAGATAATTGACATCCACTTGCACCTTGGAGTCAACACTTGCCATCTATATCCTAGGAATGATTTATTTCTGATTCTGGGTTGATCTTGACCACTTTATGGCCATCCAGAATTGGTAATTGCACTTTACAGCAGATTCTGCTTTATTCTGCTTTATCCTGCTTTTCTGTGGATAAGGTAAAGCTAGTCAACTAGGAAATTGGAAGCTTTTGTTTCCAACCCATCCTCCATTATTTTCTCTCCATATTCTAGTATTAGCAAGTCTTTCCTTCACTCATCATCACTCACACATGCTATTGCTAATTCGTGAGGAGCTTGGTAGATTGGGAAAGTGATTTAGCCAACTATGTGGTTTATCAAAATTAGTAAGCCTGATTAATGAGCTAGCTTGAGTTGTCTTCTAGAAACTCCTTTTTCCTTTATAAGGATGCATTACCTATGTAATAATATCAATTATCATTTATTGATCATTCATTAATGTGTGTTCATTAATTCTTCTTCTTCTCTCCTTATGCTAATTCTCTACAATTTATGTGAGGTTAATTGTGTGCCTAGATCCTTAGCTTGTTTATGAAATTCCTTATGCCATCAAGGCTTTAGAATTTCTACAATGATTAGAGTTGATTGTACTCTCAAAGAAGTTGAATTTTTCAAATATTTTCATGACATATATGTTTGATTTTAGGAAGAAATTCCAAACATTGATCCCAATATAATCGAGCACGAGATTAAGAAATATGATAGTTCCAAAAATATTTGACATAAGTTCCACCCAATCCGTTTGGAGAACGAAATTTCTATAAAAGTAGAAAAATTATTAAAGCTTGGATTGATCTACCTCATTTTCCATATTTAATGAGTGTCCAATCTAGTTCCCATTGATAAGAAGAAAGAACATTAGGGTTTGTATTTATTTTCATAATTTGAATAAGTCATTCTCTAAAGATATTTATTAAGTTCCTTCTATCAACTAGATTATCAATGAATGCATAGGAAATGAATTCTTCTCTTTCATGGATGTATTTTATAGTTATAACTAGATCTAGATTCATGAACAAGATCAATACAAGATCACCATCATCTATCCTCCAAGCACATTTTCCTATAAAAAATGTTGTTTGGTGTTAAAAATGATGGATCTGCTTTTCAATGCTCCACATTGTATACTTTTCACAATATAAAGCACATTATGGAGGCATATTTGGATGAGTTAACTACTCCTTCAAAGAAAAAAGTTGAACACCCAACCCATATTTGAGTCATGTTCAATATATATAGATTTTATAAAATTCGTTTGAATATGCATAAATACATTTTTGTGTGTGGAAAAGAGATTGGTTGGATTCATAGTGTTTGGGAAAGGGATTATGGTGAGTCCCTTCAAGGTCAAGGAAATACTTTAGTTCCCCTCCCCATCATCAATCCATCAACTTTGTCACTAGTTATCCTAATATTATGAAAGGTTTCATGAGTCTTTTGAATAAAGGAGTTATGTTTGTATGAGATGACCAAGAGCAAAGATATTTTATGCTTTGAAGGATCCCATGTTATCCCCACTATCAATCCCTTTAGATTATACCAAGGAATTCCTTGTATATCTTGCATCATTTTAATAAAACATCATAATGGTGTTGGTATACAAATATGACTCATGCTAGAAGCACATGATTTATTAATTGAGTAATGGGTTCGATGGACTTGAGTTGAAATATGACTATAATGACAAGTTGACATTGGTAGTTGTCTATGTTTTCCAAAGACTTTGACACTATATAATATTTGGCATACCACTATAGTAAAAAATAATATATATTGACTTGGAAGAACCCCTAAGGTTGTAGTATCATGCCGAGGGTGTCAAAACTCTTGCTGATGTGTTTTCTGGGAAAGATGGTATTTGGGTCGGTTAGTGCCTCCTTGAGTTACCTAAAAAAATAAATAACTTGTTCCAATATTCATGTGACAAACTAAGAGGTTGTCATCGAATGGAAAGATATCGCAAAGACATGAGGGGAAGGGGGAAAGGCGAATGTTCAATGAAGGACAACTATACCTCTCTATTGGCTCAGTCTTCTCTCCTTCCAAAGGGTAGTAAATGGAACAAGGTATGGAATACAAATGGTGTTCTAAAATTAAATATTTTTTGTTGGTTACTAATGCATGGCAGCATACTTATTGAGAAAAATTCCAAAGGATAAGATTCATGGGCCCTTTCAAATGCACTCTTTGCAAAAAGGCAGAGGAATCCAATACTCATCTTCTCCTTGGTTGTTCATTTTCTCAAAAGGCTTGGAGAAGATATTGTATATATTGAATACAGTAGGGTTGCTATAATGTTTGGCTAGCAAATAAATATCTCTTCAGAGAGGCTTTCACGGGTCTCCCTATAGTCTAGAATATTTGGATTCCCAGAAATAGGGAAATATTTTCAAAATAATATACCACCAATGCGATGCTGGAAAAAAGAGGAAGGAATATGTTATCTGAACATCATAATTTAAGAAAGAGGAACCACAAATAGTTGTGGATGAAATCATAGGAAACTGTCAGGATTAAGGGGCTTAACAATTGGGTATAAGTCCTCACTCTTACCCCAATATATCACGTCCTAGATTAGATTATCAGATTCATATTACACCCCAATAATGTTTTGTCAGGAAATCCTCTCAGTCAAAACTTACTATATATTTCGATGGTGCCTCAAAAGGGAGCCTTGGGGTGGTAGGTGTGAGTGATCCAACTAGTAGTTGGTAGGTTATCAAGTGTCAACAAATTGTAGCACTTCGACTACTTCTCTTGCCTCAACAAGCTCGTCTCAACAGGTTTGACTCAATAGGTCTGCCTCGACAGATTTTCCTTGACAAGTTCTCCTAGATAGGTTTTCCTCGACATTTCTACCTCGACGGTTGAACTTCTAAACTGTTATAACTTCTTTGTAACTGAATGTAATAGGTAGTCACCCAAGCATCTCAGCATCCTATATAAGCATGTACACTAATGTAATATACAACAATTTTGATTCCTCCATCTTTCATGGAGAATAAGTAATAAATTGGTTCGAATTCTTGCATATTTTCTGTTCACATACTTTCTATAGACCTAAGTGTATTTCCTTCTTTGTTGGTTCTTTTTATATGCTTCTACCATAATGGAGCTCGACTCATTTAGTCGACTTTTTTCCCTAGTGTGCATCTGGGCACGACCTAGATCATTGGTATCAGAGAAATATCTTCTCCAGAGATTTAATTACATAAGCACTTCCATTGAAGTTATTTAACTTATTCATGTTCAAACATGCTCAAAAACTCAGCAACACAAGAAGACACCTCCTTTGACTTCATAAAAGGTGGTCGAAGAAGTAGACAATAGACATGCAATTGACGAGATAAAGCAACTCATATAAAAAGCACTGGCTCGCCAGCGGACTGAAACGTTCACCCAGTTCAGTGACATTCTCATGTGAGTTACTTTGAACTATAGAGAATCCTCAATGTGACATCGATTTGATAAAATCATCCCCTTCATAGTTCAAATGAATCTGGACATAGAAAACCTTGAACAAAATATTGACACGAAATTCGTCAACAATTGGGTTGAAAACAACTGGAATCTTACTACGTAGTGAATCAACTCTCCGAAGCGGAAAATATCACCATTGCATCCTTAAAGATGTCAACCTCTATACACTATTGGTGGAAGAATCTATCAACAAATATGGAAAAAGAACAGGACCCCATCGACACATCGGTAAAATTTGTCGAATATGTTCGAAAGGAGTTCTACCCACCCAAGTATCTTGAACAACAGTATAAGAAATGGAGGCATCTAAGGAAATGGAAAGACCAGTTCATACAAAGTTACACTGATGAGTTCTATCAACTGATGGCTAGACTTGGAGTCCAGGAAGAAGAGAAATTTCTTGTCCTAAAGTACATTAGTGGTTTATCCCCATATATTCAACAAGAGATGGATTTTATGTCTGTCAATACACTTGCAGATGCATTTCATTATGCTAGCAATCTTGAAGCTAAAAAAAAAGGAAAAACACATTTCACAAATAAGCCAACAGGTTGAACATCTGACAAGAAGTCACCAGCCAACTCCGAAAATTTCAAGAACCCTTCTCAGCCGACTCTACCAAAGCCCGATCATCAAAATAAGAAATTTTAGAAATACAAGAGGGATCGCAGCAAACAAGCTCCTACCAGGAAATGGTGTGATTATCACAGTTCACCATGGCATGATACGTCATAATGCAAAGCTCAAAAGACATTTTTACAAAAACTCTCAACATCCAACTTGTCCAATAGAACCCTAGTAGAATCTGACCCAGATGCATCAACCCTCTTGGCTTTGAAATCAACCACTCCAATAGCCTCAACTATCATCGATGAGGACGAAAGAGAGATCCTATTCCATACATAGATATGGGTTCAGAAAACTCCATTACATATGATTATGGATAATGGTATCCAGAAGAACTTCGTTTCTAAAGATCTTGTGAAGAAATTATGTCTTGTCACTGTTGTTCAGGAATAAACACCCTTGTAACTGAGGGTTTGGGGTTACCAACATACTTCTAAAACTTGCATACAATCAGCTTTAAAGTATATAAAAGAAATAGGAAGATATGGTGGACTCACCCGATTAACGATGGTTGATCCAACCTTTGTCTTCTCACACTCCGCTCCACTCCAAAGCTTTCAGGGATGCACCTCCTTCACCTGCAAAGAGACAGTTCTCCAAGTAAAATCTTATACATGTATATATGACAAGTTAGATGAACAATATATAGAGTGCTTAATCAAAATTATTCATCAAACAATGATACATGAAAGAGACTTAACACAAAGTTGGAAGAAGAATTCTCTTTATTAACAATAGTGAATGAGATAAGTGTACAACCCAACGCCTGAAACAAGGACTCCTCTGCAACCAAAGGATTCTGAGTTCTGCTACTCCAAAGAATTCTGAAGATATACCACCAACATAACTTTTCTCTCCAAGATTGATTGATTAATGCCCTCCCCAAGGTCTCTATTTATACTTTAGGAAATAGAGCAGTTTCAAAGGTTAAGGAGGTTGAGACAGTTGAGATAGTTAATGATTAGGGCTCAACAAATCTCCATTAATCATGTTTTATTATTTTTAATGTCGAATGGATGTGTACGCGAGTATTGATACTAACAACCCATGTATGACACACGAGTTGCTATAAGGGAAACCCACGAATAGATCTGTATGTGGGTTGCAATGAAGATACTCGCGAACAGTACGTGGGATGCTATGGAGATAGTTTTGTATGTACGCCAGTTGTTGTGGAGATAGTCGTGTACAGAATTCAACATATGAAAAGGTAAAATGGCAAGCTAGTTGGATAGTGAATGCATCTCATGTCATGCCCATCTATAGTGTTTAGGAAACCTTCAATCCATAAGTGTCCTTTGTGTGCCAACATATGAAGTGTCGGCACTCAGACGGAGAAGTGCCATTTGGGTTGATAACAGATTCCCCCTAATGTGTGAGGTCAGAGGAAAGCGATGGCCGAAATAGATTATAATCATTATCTTTGGAGAACATAGAAATCTAATGGAGCAGAGGTAGTACCTGAAACAAATACATAATAATGTCATATACAAAGTCATATCTGAGGATGCTATGTTTAATATACTGGAACACTAGCTCCTTTACAATTTTTGAGTACATCATATAATATGGGTACAAGACCACGTATATTACAAACGTGGATCGAAGCCACAATATACAATAATGATGAGTCTTCAAATATATGGAAGCTGTGTAAATGGATCGAACATAATCGTGCGAAACTTAGTCCATATATAGAGAACTAAGGTCTTAATAAACAATCCCAAAAGAACCAGTACAATCCAAGCCATGTGAATAAATGTAGGTTGAAGTCGAACATGGAGTGGATTCAACAGATTGTCAATCAATAGGTGATAATCGACAACTGAAGCAAAGGAATTCACCAATAATGAAAGTGAAACCTGAGGTATGATTGTCGAAACTCTAGGTCTTCGTAGTCAAGAAGTGTTGATGTGGAACCATATTGTGATAAGGAAGGCAATAGATCCTCCAACGGATCACAAGAGTGACTAGGAACTGGGTAAATGAAGGGAGACACAAGTGATAATAGATATGACAATGATGGGATCAAGATATAGATTAGATATTGAGTTAGGTCCTTGAATAGTGAGCACGACACAGAGATGACCCAAGGCATATTTTAACTTTATAGATAGAAAAACTAGACTTATCTGTCATGTAGGAGACATGATCAGATTCCCCAGGTAGAACTGGCAAGAGGAGGAGTAATAAACTCGAAGTAATAGCTGAACTAAAAGTGAACACTAAGACATAGGTATCAAAAAAAATAGAGAGTGCTATGTTTAAGGATGACATGCTGCCACTAACTGAAACAAGAGAAAACTTCTTCCTTACCTTCCGTGTTAAATTTTAACGAGTCCAGGAAATTCAACTCAGATCTCTCTTCATTTTTTCACAAGCTTGAAGAGAAGAGAGAATAATGCTTGATAGTGTCACTAATTCATGGATTTAATGAGCCCGAACTAGTACATGCTCAGTTGGTGTTTTCACATTTAGAGAGTTTGAAAACTCCAAATAAGACTCCACGGGGGTCCTTTTTTATCCAATTTAGTCTCTTGAGGCTAGAAAAGTATAAAACATACCATAGAAGAACTCTCTTAACTTCTGTAGAAGAAAAGGTGAACCTTTTTCATACTTAGTCAGGGAGGTCTGAAAAAGGTTAAATTACCACCTACCCATCGCTCCTTAGAGAGCAGCATATAGCTTGACTTTTACGAGTGTGAAGGAATAAAAGATCACTCAGAAAGATCCATTTGAGTATGAGAAATGGGGCTTACAACAATAAACTCGATGCCTTGTTCTTTAGTGTTTAACGAGCATGACAAAGACATAAAGTACACTTGGAATATTTTTCATGTTTTAGGTCTAGAGCACGAAAAAGAGAAAACTAAGCTCATACCGGGTGTTCATTTTCCGTAAATTTAGTCCCTCAGGTTCCGGAAAAGTGATAAACCTATGCCTGAGAATACTCTTCTCAATTCTGTAAAAAAGAGAGTGATCCGTTCTCGTATTATTCCCCATGTTCCGAGAAAGATATAACCTACCACCAATGTGGATTCCCATTCACATATTCTTAACGAGTTTGAATGGACAAGTTAACTAGATAGTCAAGTTTGTTTTGAGGATTCAGACCTAGGCCTAAAGAAACTCCATAAAGGTGGGGAGTCCTATAAAGGAATAGCTTGTAAAAAGAGACCAAAATGAGGCTCCATTTGGTGTGAAAATTAGCTACGAGGATTCCCCTATACCTAAGACAGCTACAGCATGAGTATTCAAAGACAACATTGGTTCTAAATGAGGATACTCATGAGAGGAAGGCCCTATCCATGGAAGAACAATGGTAAAGACAAGGATACCATAGTCTGTGATTAAAATGTTGATTGCTAAGTTTAAGATGGAGTAAGTATAGATGCAAAATGCATGTGAAATGACAAAAAACCACCCTATATGAGCAAAAAACACCTTAAAACAATGATAAGCTTGTTACAAGGCAAAAAGAGATATGGTATTAGTTTAGTGAATTATGAACTATAGGAAAAAACCCACTTGAGAAATTGTATTTCTATAAATAGTTCAAAAGCATAAATAAAACTCACCATTTTGAATTTTAGCCATAAAAGACAAGTTTTCACCTCTACCTTCAGTTGATCGGTGTGGACAATCCAATGGACCAAATCCAATTCCGCAAGTGTCAAGTAAGACTACACCCCAAGCTTTTCGATTTGATCCTAGCAAATTTAAAAATTGAGTCCAAATTTTATATTTTTGAGTGCCCTTAAGCAAGGAACACTGTGTACGTGGGTTCGCTATATTGAAACTCGCGTACACTCATTCTGTACACGGGTTTCCTTGAAGGACAGTTGCGTATAGTACGTGACATGCCTAACTAGACAGTCGCGTATGCTTCATGAAGGGAAAAAGTCATGGTTTGGGTCAAAATTTTGAATTTTTCCATGAAACTAAAGGTTTGCAATGTTTGTTTTACTAGGTTTGAAGATGGTGCTTGAGTGGAGGGAGCATGAGCATGAGGATATGGACCAAGAAGCACTCCAAAATGCCCCCAATGTGAATGTTTTGCAGTCAAGTGGGTTGTTGAAATTCTTTTGCACATCACCTATGTGGGCCAATGTCCGCCTGCTAGAGTTCATGATAAAATATTGGGATCATGATTTAGGCATGTTTGACCTTCAAGGTGAATCCTTGGAGATTATGTCAGAGGATATATATTTCATTGCCGGTCTGTCACGACGAGGAGCTCCAGTCAATTTGGAGGGCACCAGCAGAGGTGGTGACCCTTTGAGTGTCCAAAACTACATTGATATATAATGTGCACCGGGTACCCAAAAGAGAGGGAGTTACATCCCTATTGTACACATGTGTGATATTTCTCTACAGGTATTGACAACTACCATAGTGAGAGTTGCGGGATCGTCTTCTCTTCAGCTCGCTACATGAAACCAGATGAGGTTGGCAGTGGATTTCATGCAAGGGGCCCTGTATGATTGGTGCTCAGGAGTTATCCTGATTTTGAAAAAAACTCTCAGATTGCAAGAGAGGAAGGAGGAATAACTTTGGATATTCTAGCATACTAGTTGCCTTCTTCTTCTTCGAGAGTGTCAGGATTGAGCCCTGTAGTACCCCTACCAGTCAGTTCTCCTCGTCAGCCTAGGCTGAGTAGATGGAAAGATATCTTCCTCCACCAGGGAGGAGGTGGCTCAGTGCAAAGTGTATATGACGATGACTTCTAATTTTGGTGGGAGCAGTAGTTTCCAGCACTGGAGCAGTTTCCATATGCTGGGATGGATTTTCGTGGTGATCCAGACCTTGTCCTCCCTCCAGGAGGAGCATGGGGAGGGCTAGTTAATTTTTATTTTCAAATTTTTAAAATTTTTATGAATTTTAAATATATAGATATATACATATGTATAAGAGTTCTAATCCTATAAACATGTCAAAATGCAGATATTGGACCAATCCACCCTGAAGGGCATCCATGCATTTATGTGCATCTTGTCTTAGGTGAAGATCAGGGGCTGATTAGGGTTCTGGAGGGGAAGCTGGCCAGGCTTACCCAAAGAGTACCCACCTTGGGGATAGAGCACATCCCAGCCGTCATGCAGGAGTTTGTCGTTGGAGTTCCACCTGTCTAGATACACCTTTTGAGGTAGGTAGCCAGAGTAGTTTTAGTATAATAGATGTTGTTGAAGCCGAAGAGGTTGAAGAAGCCAGAGTATAGGGAGACCAGGGGGACCGAGGTGGTCCAAGTGACCAGGGTGGTCCTGCTTAGATCTAGGGCATTTGATGGACTATGATCCATATTTTGTATATTATACAGTTGTGACTGGTTCTGAGGATCAGAGACTCGACCTATCTATAGATAGATATTCACACACACACACATATATATTGTTGGTTATTTACAAATGTTTCTTATGTGTATGTTGTATATTTTTAAAAAAAATGTGTTAAATGCCAATCCAAGATGTAATTAGTGTATGCATCAATTAATGAATTCTGATTTCTTGGAATATGATTGAATGTAATGAATTCAAATTTCTTTCCAATAACCTAACTTGCATAAACTGACGTAATAGAATAGGGTTTCGCACCTGATAAGCTCGATTGAGCTGGGAAACCACCAATTGAGAGTCCAGTCGGACTTCCAGTTGAGTGATACCACATGACATAGCATCCCATAGAATCTCAATTACAGCCCTATACTCAGTTACATTATTAGAAGCAGGACCTAAGCAAGCACCTCCTGAGGCAACTAACTGTCCTGAGGGAGAATAAATGACCCATGCCGCTGAAGCTAGATTACAAGTGTGGCAACTGGTGCCATCAGCAAAACCTATGAACCTCTCAAAAGACATCTGAAACAACCAACAGATTGTATAAAAAACACAAACCAACAAACTAGTGTTCATAAAAATACATACAATAAAATACAAGAAAAAGCGCTAAGCCTAAGTATAGTACTTTTTTAGGTAGAGCCCATTTCTAGGCTCAGGCAGCTTATTCCCATCAAAATAAATTAAGTCATATGTGCCCTTCTTTAAGACCTTCGACACGACATAAGGCCCCAACCACATGGCCTTGAATTTTCCTGCCCCCAAGGGTTCTTTGTCTTGGTCCCAGAGCAAAACAAGTTCCCTCTCAAAGAAAATCTAATGCTTGACCGACTTATCATATTGCCTTTTGACACTATTTTGTGAGCTTAATTTGCTGTCAGCACATCTCTACGCTGCTCATCAAGATGTTTTAAGTGTATTATACGTTCTTCAAGCTCTGTTGTATCGAGTAACACATGAATAGCTATTTTCAAAGATGGGATTTCACATTCAACCGGGGTAACGGCTTCCACTCCATGAACGAGTTGAAAGGGGGAGAAACCCGTAGCATTTTTTACATTAGTTCGGTATTCCCAAAGTGTGGGGTATAGCATGATATGCTAGTTAGAACGAGCTGCATTAATAGTACGTTTGAGGATAGTCTTCAAAGTTTTATTAACAGCCTCAACCTGACCGTTCGCTTGAGGATAGTACGAAGATGAATGTTCTTGTCTGAATCTAAGCATAGTGATCAATTCTGTCATCATGCTATTTTGAAAATGACTGCCATGGTTAGTGAAAATCACCTTGGGTATACCAAACTGTGCTATAATTTGATTGAACATGAAGAAAGCTGTTGTTTCCTCATCGGCATTAAAGGTGGGCATTGCCTCTACCCATTTCGTAAAATAGTCTACAACGACAATGATATATTTGTGCCCCCCAGCCGAGGTTTGGTTACACTTCACGTAATCAATCCCCCACTTCATGAAGGGTCCCACCGAGACAATGCGAAATAATGGAGTGGGATGTGACCGCATTTTTCTAGTGTAAAGCTGACACGGATGACAGCGCTTCATAGCTTCAACACAATCCTTAAAGATTGTGGGCCAAAAATAACTGACGCATAGTATCTTCCAGGCCATTGCTAACCCAGATAAATGACCCCCACATGCTCCACTATGGGATTCATTAAAGAAAATCTCCGCTTCCTCATGGGTAAGACATTGATGCAAAATGGAATCTACCCCTCTATGATATAAAGTATCTCCTATGATGAGGTAGTTCTTAGCATGAAGGCATAATTTACGTCGTTCCTCCCACGAGGAAGCTACAGAATACTTCAAAGTCTAGAGATATATAAGTATATCTCCGTACCATGGGTCAGAGGTGGATATCAAGAAGATATGCTCATCTGGGAATGAGTCTTCTTCAATGACTACATCTTCTTTAGTTGGAAATTATGCTATAAGCTCAGCAAACACTAAGGATTTTTTAGACTTAGCAGAATGGAAATCCAAGTCAAACTCTTGGAGAATGACTATCCATTTGTTGAATTTGCCTCCAACAAACTGTCAGGACAAAACATATTGAAAAGGATTAATATTTTCCACTACTGTTGTAGTCCTTAGTAAGATGTAGTGACGTAATATCTGAACAACATAGACAGCTGCTAAGGCCAATTTCTTGATGTGGGAGTACCTGAGTTCAGGTCTGGCTAAAGCACAGCTAAGGAAGTAAATGACATGCTCCTGAAGCTTATCGTCTTCCTGGACCAGGACTACCCCGATGGTTGACTCGGACGTGGCCAGATATAATATAAAATCCCTAGAGTAATCTCGCGGACGCAGTAAAGGTGACGACAACAAAGCTTTTTTCAATGCCTCAAAAGGGAGTTGTGCAGTTTCATCCCATACAAATGGGGTGTCTTGTTTTAGCAGGTGCATGAAACCCTTGTTAATATTGGCATAGTCTACAATGAAACGTTGAAGAAAATTGGACTTTCCCTGCAAGCTCTGAAGTTTCCTAATAGAACGAGGAGGAGGCAAATTTACAATGGCCTCTACTTTTAATGGATCCACCTGAATGCCTCTATTAGAGACAATGAATCTAAGTAGTCTCCCTGACTCGATATAGAACACACACTTATGGGGATTCAAGCGGATCTTATAGTATCTGCATCACTCAAATATCAACCGTAGGTGATCTGGATGGTCAATCCTCTTACGAGAATGTGCAAGCAAATCATCAAGGTAGGGTTCGACAATGGCTTTGAAATCATGGAAGGCAAAGGTCATTGCCCATTGAAAGGTTGCCCCAGCATTTTTCAATCCAAAGGGAATTTTTTTGTACGAGAAGGTACCCCAAGGACAAATGAAATCAGTTTTATGTTGGTCTTCCGATTTTATTTGAATTTGTTTGTATCTAGAGAAATAGTCCATAAACAAGGAAACTTCACTTCCTACGCAAGCATCTCTAATTTGATCTATAAATGGCGTGTGATAGCTGTCCTTAGGACAGGCTTTACTCAAATATTGAAAGTCAGTACAAACGCGTATGGTCCCTTGCTTCTTATCAACAGGAACTAGGTTGGATACCCATTCTGTTAGAGCTATGGGATAAATAAAACCAGCTTTCAACAATTTTTCAACTTCAGCCTTCATAGTCGCCGCTTTACATGGGTTAACAGATCTTAACTTTTGCCGAACAGGTTTAGTGTCAGGGTATGTTCAGATCTCATGCTCAACTATCAATGGATCAATGCCTGGCATCTCCTCATATGACCAGGAAAAAACGTCGTGAAATTCCTTGAACAAGGATGTATAGTTTGCAATCTCCTCAAGAGAGCAGTTTGCACCGATATGTATATTTTCCACAACATCAAGATTTATAGAGATGTTGATAGGGATAGTAGCAGAAATATTTTCCATATTCCCCTCGGCAAACATTCCTTCCCTTGGTAAGGGATTGATGGGTGTATCAACATCATCTGTCAGTATCATATGAAACTCTTGATTCTCTATCCTGCTTAGCTTTGGAAGAAAATAGGATTGATGACGAAGATCTTCGTAGATCTTATCACATCTGCACATGGCTTCCAGAATAGCTTCATCAAAAGGTAAAACCATATCTAAACAATCCGTACAATGCAAAGAGTTTTCTGCCCAAGTAGGCAAATGGACTTCTTCTAGGCCCTTTGAGACTGTGAGAGGGTCTAGAACGAGATCAACAGTGGTTTGAGTGATAGCTTGGTAAGCCACTTCCACTGCTGATAAGGGCATTTCCGGTTCATGGGGGGAAGGGAGAACCCAAGGATCAATCCTATCAACAACCGTGGCTATGGAATTCTCCACACTAGTAGAACCTATATAGTTAATCAGGGCTGGAAGATCAAATGTGCCCATTAGTGATGCGTACATTCCAGCCCCCAAGCTCTATGCAGCATATTTGACGTAATGAACCAATGGCACAGCTGACTCATTAGACTCCATGTGGCCTTTTTGAGTAAATCGAATTGGTCAACAGTAACCAACTTCCCTTCGTGTGGAAATACTACCACCAAAAATACGGCCGACGTAATAGCGGATATGGCATAAATCTAGCTTCTTCCCAAAAGAAAATTATAGTCCAAAGGTGCATCAATCACTTCCACCTCAACAGACACTGCTTTCCCTGCCAGCTTAATTTCAAAATTCGGTAGGATACCATGTGGAAGAAATGACCTTCCATCGAAACCAATAAGTAGAGTGTTTGATGGGACCAACTCTGGGGATCTGAGAGCTTTCCAACATGACAAGGACATAACGCATGTAGAAGCACTCTCATAAAAAATTGCCCTTCCAATGGTCTTTCCACCATGGATGACATCTATTGATAAGGCCACATGGTAAGATAGGCAAATTTTAAAATCAGACAAGTGAAATTTCACCATGAGCCTCGATGAGTCCATGCCTGAGGCTATAGTAAGAGGGCATCCCGCTAGGTGGGACAGCTCTGTAACACCTCTAAAGCTGACATTACACAAGGGGTTTGGGCCAAGTCTTCAACCACAAAGTAGTTTGAAGCATCCCTAGCATTAGCGTTATGCAAGGTCTTCTTAAAGACACCTTTCAGTATTGTAGGCATAGTTTCAGCAGGCTTCTCGATCGTGAGAGGGTTAGAAGTTTTACCTATAGCCTACCCTTCTCAGAAGTCTCTTTTTCATAGTTTTTATTCCTAGTATGTAGCAAAGTCGAAGATCGAACCATGCTGATATAATTGGGGTCAAGGGCATTTGAAGTGCCCCCTGCTACATTAGAAGCTGAAGCAGAATTCTACCCTTGGGGAAAAGGATCCTTCAGGACAGCCGGTTGTTGAGCTTTTAGCAACTTCTAGGATTTTTCCATAAGGGGACAAAAGTGAGTGAGGTGATCCTCATGGCACAAGTTACACAGGAATTTCACCTTTTTATTTTATTTCTTTCCCCCATCAGCACTATTTGCAGGTTTCTGCTTGTTTTGATTTCCCCCCCCCTTTCTTTCCTCTCTTCTTCTTCCCACCAGACTGTTGATTGCCCTTCTGAGAGGTCTGTGAAAAAACATTTGCATTTCGGGGTGAGGGGACAGTCTTTTCTGCCTCCGCCATAGAATGTTTGACGGACAACTGTTGGAGCTATTTGGCCAAAGATTCTATAGTGGGAGAGTTTACGGACCCAACCATGCCATCGGCATGGGGTCCAGGCTTAGGTTTCTCTGCATCATGGGTAGGCCTTGGTGCCTTAGGGATAATCTCATACAAGATCCCATATTGCAAATAAATCAAATCCAACTGCTGGGCCCTGAGAATGGCTTCTTCTTCATTCGTCACTCTTGAAGTGGATACATCCTTAGATATGTAAGGCAAAAGGGATTTAAGGAACCACTCTAGTAAAAACTCAGGAGGAATAGTGGCTTTAATAAGTCTCTTTCGCCTCCTCCACTCTTCAATGTGATCCAAGATGTGGGTATCCTTGTTCTACCTAAAGGTAGATAACAAGTCCGTTCTGTAGTCATATTGGACCGGAAGCTGAAAGTGGCTAAGGAATGCACTAGCCAAGTCCCAAAAACTACTGAACGCGGCAGAAGGCAACTCAATGTACCATTTTGCTGCAGTACTCATTAAGGTTCTTTGGAACAGCCTCAACCTGACTGAATCTTCATTTAGCGAATTAGAAGAACACCATAAATGAAAAGTGATGGCATGAGCCCCAGGATCTTCACCAACTTTGCCCTCAAATTTTGGGATGTTCGATGGCAATTTGGTGGGAATAGGTGGCCACGAGGGGTCATGCCTCACTGGTTCGTTCATCAATTTAAACAAATCTGGAAAGTTTAATGTTGCCAGGAACAAAATCTTGGGTCAAACCGAAGCACTAAAAGTGCCATTCTAGGGATTAGAGGGACTTTCCCCCAAATTCCCCTATGTAAAGGTGGGGTTGCCCCTGCCACCAGTTGTGAAGTGGATGGATTACTTTGAAATGGATTCCATCTGTAAGCCACAGGATTGTGGGTGGGAGGTGCAGTATAAGAGGTTCGGGCCATCCTAGTTGAAACTAGGGTTTGAAAAAAGGGAGTAGGCATCCCTCCGCTAAACAACGAAAAGGGAGAGTTTGTGAACAGGGCCAAGACCGGAGTTTGAAAACCTTGCCCATAAGAGGTATTGTTTACAAATTGCACTCCTACATAAGAAGGTGATGGGCCTACCTATGGAGTGGATGGGGGAATATACCCCCCATTCCAAGGAAATCCTTGGACGAAAGCTAAGGATCCTACCGGACCGCTCTAGGCAGTGTGTGTGAAGGAGGAAGGAATGATAGGTATACTAGGAATCCTAGTAACCATGCCACCAGAAGCACCTGCTAGGCTTGTGGGAACTGACGGTTGAACCACTCGGCTCACTGGACTTAAGGGCGTAGTAGGTATGCTAGATCTAGGGGCACTTACCGGGGGAGGTAGTACCGCTTTAGCTGGAATGGCTGAGGTGAAAACAAAAGAACTTTCTCCTGTAGAAGACATTATCCTGCCCACAGGGACACCTAAAACAGGTGAATCAAAAGGCCTAACCTGGATGATCACAGGATCCTTTAAGTCAATCAAGGGTGTATTAAAATTCCTTGCAAACTCGTCAACCTACAAGTCTTCTATCTCAACTGTATTAAAATCAGAGCGGTTAGCCCTAAGTGTTGGTTCACCCAGAACTTCACGTACTCCTATCGGTTCAAATGAATTGTCCATGTCCAATCTCTGCCTTTGAGGTGGAGGTGGAGGTTCCAATGTGATGAGAGGAGGAAGGTTTTCCAACCTTCATGACCTTCTTATAGGTTGGTCCTCCACGATTGTAAATTTGACAATTCAAACCCTAAGGCTGGCTAAACACAGACAAACTACAGAGCAATCACTATGAAAACTCCTAAAGTCTCAACAGTCAGCAAGGGTAAAAGATATGATTTCCTGAAGAAAGTTTAAGAACAGTTACTTGGCGTCCTTGAAGAGGTTCTTAGGCTTAAGTGAAGGAATCACCCACCACCCTCCTACACTTTCAACAAGGGTTACCTTTCAAGCCCGTCCAAGGTGAACTAAAAAGAGCCTTCTGGATTACCTATGTATGAACCCTAGATGTTAAGAGACTAGAGGCTACCTTAACTATTCCAATAGTCTGGGGGGACAGTTGCAAGCCTGACTTGTACACATGGGCAAGATAGCTGAGCCTGAAACTCTGTCTAGGATAGAATCTCCATATGCGTAAAAGTCTTTATTTACGTTTTGACAAGGAATCAGAGGGTTATCTCCTCAGTCCAATGCCTCCACGTGGCCTCATGCTTGACTCCCTTTTCAGAGGAGCTTCCCAGATACTATTGATAAAAAGAAGGATCTACCTATCGATAAGCCCACTATGTCTGAATTTTAAAACTTATGGGAAGTTTACACTTCCTATCCCACAAGTCTAGCCTAAGCCAATAGGTGTATGGCCCTAAAAAATAAAAATTACTAATAAATTTTAATTATTGCATTCATTTTAAGGGCTATTTTTTACTCAAAAGGAAGTGGATTGAAGGACTACGATGTTTTTGACTCGATAAGAAATGTAAAACAAAGGTGTATATTTCCAAAGCAAATTACCACTGTTAAAAAACAAGCTTCTTTTCTTCTTTTTGTAAATATAAATTGATGAAAATGCAACGATAAAGAGAACTCTAAGACTATATTTTTGTAGTTTTTGAAATTATATTTTAAAAACTGAAAATAAAACTACTCTATGCAAAATCAAATGCAAAATCTTCTAAAATGTTTTCTTTTCACTTTTTAAAATGCTCAAAGACTACTATGCACCTAAATGCACAAAAAATCGAGTATGCTTGAATTAAACTAATTGTATAAAGTAAGGAAAGTGAAGTAAACAGATTAAAAGACCAAGGATCAACCACCTAAGGAAGACTTGGAACCCTAGCTTGGGCGGACACAATGAAAGGAAATCACTGAGATCACACAAAGGCAAGTGGAAAACCAAATACTATCCGAAAATAGAAAGGATACACAGTGCCTAGAACCCTGATCACTGATTCAGAAAACAACACTTGAACCTATAACCCAACCAAGAAAATCCACTTCAAGTTGCTAACAGAAGACAATCCAAACAATAAGAACTCAAGGGCTTCACAAGAAAACACAAGGTGTAGCCAACAAGGTCACCAAACTGACAGTGCAATGCTTATAAGGAAGACCAACCAGCAAACAAAATTTATAAATGGACAGGGACAAGCAAAACCCTAACCCAAAAATTTGAATACTCGAGCCTGTACACGACTGTGGACAAGGGCAACCCGTGTACTGTACGGGACTGTCATAGAGAGCAACCTGCGTACGCAAGCCTCTGTACACGACTGTATGCAAGAGAAACCCACGTACAGACATAAAATTTTCTAATAAAAGAGAAATTTTTCAAGATCCAAACACTACCTTAATCATGAACCAAGACAGGAGACCACACATACAATCAAGGCAAAGACTGGGCAACGGTAAATAGAAATAACCCACAGCAATCTGAGCTCCCCAGTGGAGTCGCCAGTTCTGTTGTTTAGGAATAAACACCCTTGTAACTGAGGGTTTGGGGTTACCAACGTACTTCTAAAACTTGCAGACAATCAGCTTTAAAGTACAGAAAAGAAATAGGAAGATATGGTGGACTCACCTAATTAACGATGGTTGATCCAACCTTTGTCTTCTCCCACTCTGCTCCACTCCAAAGCTTTCAAGGATGCACCTCCTTCACCTGCAAAGAGACAATTCTCCAAGTACAATCTTATACATGTATATATGACAAGTTAGATGAACAATATATAGAGTGCTTGATAAAAAATATTCATCAAACAATGATACATGAAAGAGACTCAACACAAAGTTGGAAGAAGAATTCTCTTTATTAACAATAGTGAATGATATAAGTGTACAACCCAACGCCTGAAACAAGGACTCCTCTACAACCAAAGGATTCTGAGTTCTGCTGCTCCAAAGAATTCTGAAGATATACCACTAGCATAACTTTGCTCTCCAAGATTGATTGATTAGTGCCCTCCCCAAGGCCTCTATTTATACTTTAGGAAATAGAGTAGTTTTGAAGGTTGAGGAGGTTGAGACAGTTGAGATAGTTAATGTTTAGGGCTCAAAAAATATCCATTAATCGTGTTTTATTATTTTTAATGTCAAATGGATGTGTACACGAGTATTGATACTGACAACCTGCATATGACGCGCGAGTTGCTATAAGGGAAACCCGTGTACATATCTATACGCGGGTTGCAATGAAGATACTCGCGTATAGTACACGGGATGCTGTGGAGATAGTCGCGTATGTACGTGAGTGTCTTTGGAGATATTCGTGTATGGCATTCAACATATGAAAAGGTAAAATGGCAAGCTAGTTGGATAGTGAATGCATCTCATGTCATGCCCATCTATAGTGTTTAGGAAACCTTCAATCCATAAGTGTCCTTTTGTGTGCCAACATATGAAGTGTCGGCACTCGGACGGAGAAGTTCCATTTGGGTTGATAATAGTCACCACTCCACATCCTCATCCTTACAATATCGGTTGGATGAAGGATGGGAAGGAATTAAGGATCACACACCAATGTCTACTCGCCTACTTCATTAAGCCATTTGAATATGAAGTACTTTGTGACGTGGCACCGCTTTCCGTAGCCAACAACCTATTCGAAAAACCTTACCTATGAGATCGACATGGTCCATACCAGTCATGGCATCAGAAGGTGATTATCAAAATCCAAAATCAATGGTATGGCATACCAGAGAGACAACCCACATCAGCGGTTGCTATGATATCTATAAAAAAAACAAAGAATCTTATCAATTATGCTCAAAAGTTCGCATTAATCATGATAAAACCCCAACCGTTCCAGGAAGACTACAACAACGAGTCAACTCACCAACCAATGCAACTCCCGATAGTAACAATAGATTGAAAACATTCTTGAGGAATACCAGAATATATTTCAAGCACTAGACGAAGTATCTCTACATTGTCAGGTAAAACAATCCATTGAACTTCTTCATGGTTCTTCATTACCTAACACATCTGTTTATAGAATATCCATTCTCTAAAGTGAAGAAATTCACAAGAAAATCTAGGATTTGATTGACAAGGGTCATATCTGCCTCAACTCCTCTCCTTGTGGAATTCCAGTCATCTTAGTTCCAAAGAAAGATGGGACTTGGCACATGTGCATCGACTATCGTGCTCTCAACAAAATTTTAGTGAAGAATAGATACCCTCTTCCATGGATTAATCAACTCATCGATAATATGAAAGGTTCTAAATTATTTATGAAACTCGACCTCAATTCAGGATACCACCAGATTCCAATTGATTCCACTGATGTATGGAAAACAACTTTCAAGACTAAGAAAGGATTGTTTGAATGGTTAGTCATGCATTTCGGCTTAACCAATGCACCTGCAACCTTCATGAGATATATGGATGACATTATAGGAACTTTCATCGGTAAATGTGTCATTGTATATCTCGACGATATCTTGATTTTCATTCAATCATGGGAAGAACATGTCAAAAAAATTCGACAAGTCTTCAACACTCTCCAACAGCATCGACTATATTTGAACATGGAAAAATGATCATTTGTGATGACCAACATCAAATATTTGGAGTATGTAATTGACTCTATAGGAATTCATGTCAACCCATAAAAAGTACATATCCTCAAAGATTGGCCCATTCCTCAAAAAATTCATGAACTACAAATTTTTCTTGGTTTGAAAAATTTCTATCTATGATTCATACTTGGCTTCAGTCATATCACATGGCCTTTGAATCAGTTAATGAAAGGAAATGGGAAAAATGTCTTCAAATGGACACCGACACAACAACAAGCTCTTGAACAACCCAAAAACAAGCTTTATACTACACCATTACTTGTGTTACCTGATTTACATCAGCCCTTTAAGATTGATATGGATGCATCGAACTACAATGCAATGATCACTCAATCAGGTCACCTAGTCGTGTTTCATTTCAAGACTTTCAGTGACATTGTTAGAAGGTACTCGACGTATCAAAAATAATTGTATGCCATTGTGCAATATCTTAAGCAATGGAGACACTACATTCTTGGCAAGGAAACGATCATCCTCATTGACCATAAACATTTATAGTTTGCTTCGTCCCAGTCGAAACTACAAACAACTCAATAGATCAAGTGGATTAATAACCTGCAATAATTTTAGTTGGTAATTAAGTATCAGAAAGGAAAATCCAATGCCGCAACCGATTGTCTCAGTAGACCACCCATTACTCTACTATCTACAGTGATGAGTATGCAAGGTTACGACACCACTACTTGGCCACAATTTTATTTGGTAGACTGTGATTTCTCTACAATCTATTGACAACCTCAAACCAACATGCTTTTGACCACTGACTACTTCCTAAAAGACACCTTGCTATACAAGCTTGGACAACTTTGTGTATTGACAGGTGAGCACTGACAGAAGCTTATTTGGGATGCGCACTACCACAAGACTACATGACATTTTGGAGTCACAAAAATACTTGTTATTCTCCAAAACTATTTCTATTGATCTTCACTTAAATATGATGTCAACAAGTACATTTGATCATGCGTGGTTTGTGCCATTGTTAAATTGCCAAATCGACGACAAGGACTATACACACACCTTCCAGTTCCTAGTCAACCATGGGAAACTATTTCTATGGACTATGTGACAGGATATCCTACTACCAAAAATCATCATGACATGATATTAGTAGTAGTCAACATATTTTCCAAGATGGCTATACTCATACCATGCAAAAAGACTACGAAAGCACAACAAATTGCTCAGCTCTTCTTTGAACATGTGTGGAAACATTAGGACCTCTCGATGACAATTATTTTCGACAGAGTTGCTAGATTTATCAGCACCTTTTGGAAAACTCTCTGGCAATAGCTCGACGTGATACTTTATTTGTTGAAAGCCTTCCATCCATAGACAAACAAATATACAAAAGTTATAAATCGCTTAGTCGTATAATTTCTTCACATGTACAACCACAAGCATCATCAAACATGGGATGAAATCCTTCCATACATAAAAAAAAAAGCTACATTCATGATCAACACATCTCTATGGGAAAGATCCCATTTCATATCTATTATGAATTTCAACCCTCAGCATCTATCGACTTAATCAGTTCCTTGACACAATTGAACAACACCGACTTCGAAGGATGAGAAGTGGAAAAAGCATTGAAGTTTAAAGATCAAATCTAAAACATACAAAAGCAAGCACATGAAATGTTGAAACAAGCGAATGCAAAAGCTAAGGCATGACATGACAAGCATCGTACTCCTCATTCATTCCAAATTGGGGATCAAGTATGGTTACATATAAAGAAGGAGCGCTTCACTGATCCATATAGAAAGATGCAACCCTTGCGATATGGTCCATATAATATCCTTAAACATATTGGAGAAAACGTTTTTCAGCTTGACATTCCTGTATGCCTTGGCCTACATCCGGTTTTCAATGTAGATCTACTTCCACCATACCATGGACCACTGGTGGAACATAATGACTTGCAGACAACAGAACCCAAAGACATCCATCCAGATGTTCAGGAACCTCTTCTTTGTGACCCCATCATGGGATGATGCATATTTCATACAAGGAGAAACTCCATTCCCTTGTTTCAAGTGGCTAAAGTCGGACTGCTTCCCGCACAAGGAAAATGGTACTCTGCTACTGAAGTAGCCAACAAGTTTCCTCACCTGAAAGAATACACAATAGATACCATTGTTTCTTAAGGAAGGAGGAATGATTTGATCAATAGTTGGTAGGTTGTCAAGCATCGACAAAGTCTAGCACTTCGCCTGCCTCGATAGGTCCATCTCGACAGGTTCTCCTCAACATTTCCACCTCAACATATTCACATTGACAAGTTATCCTCGATAATTTTTCCTCGACAGATCTGCCTCAATGGTTGAACTTCTGAACCGCTATAACTTCTTTGTAAATGAATGTAACGGGTAGTTACCTAGGCATCTCAGTGTTGATGTATTTGTAACTTCGGAATGTATTCACTTGTATATTTTATGTATTGTACACCGATGTTTATTCCGGTAAGTATATGTAATTTAATTGAGTCATATCATGCCCCGATGTTCCTATCGGGAGATTCAATAATGTAAACAAGTCATGTAAAGTCATAGTGGGTCCTCCTTATTGATCAAGGGTTAAATTCCCCACAGTTGTGGGGCCCTAGGGTTATTATAATCTCCTAGAGAAATCGGCCCTAGTGAGTTATTGTTAAGTAGGGAATTAGTATAAATAGAGAGTGAGCCTCTCTATTTATCATACATTCACTCACACTCAGTTGCAGCGCATAACTGAGAGAGAAGAAGTTGTTGGGACAAGAGAGAGAGATTACTGCTATCGGGAGATCGTCTTACTGTTTTTGGGTTTTACTTTTGGTGTTGATTCTATCTTAGAGGAATTTGCGGGGTTTTATCCTTTATGGTTTCCCTGAGGAAAATCTTTGTGTCTATTGTCTCTTGTGTTTGATTGTTGTGCTTGTTATTCTCTCAGTTAAATATCTTAAGATAATGCTATCTTGAATGATAAAATTATAACATGGCATCAGAGCTAACCTAAGAAGAAGACATTATACAGCTGTGGAAACTAGGGCTTCCTATTTTTTGGATCTCTCTCCATATATTTTCAACAAAAGGAGGTTGGGTTGACTCTCCTCTCTAGGGTACATCTTTCTGTTGAAGAAGAATCTGATTCTAAGCATTTTCAGTTTTTGACCCGACACTATTGCTAGAAATTAGGGCTCTCCATAGAAGTGGAATTTTTGAGTGAGCCCAAGCCTGGATTGATCTCCTCCCCAAAATCGAAGTTTAGAGATCAAGATCAAATTTTTTGGTTGGACAAAACTCTGTGAAAGTAAAACCCTAATCTGCTCCTGAACTAGCTCTGCAGAAATTTAGCTCCAGATCCAGATCTGGCATCTTAACCTGGTAAGATATAAATCTTTTGTATTTCCATTTGAGGTTCTCAGTTAAGATGTCTCATCATACCAAGCTTGAGGGATCTGAGAAATTCTGACCCTGGAAGTATAGAATCTCCCTGGTCCTCGAAGAAAATGAGTTGAACTCTTACATCATTGAAGAGGTTCCAGTTCCAGAGGGAGATAATGCTAAAGCCTTACACAAGAAGAAATTTGTCATGGATAAGAGGATTAGCAGCTAATTCAATCAAGGATCACCTCATACCACATGTGTCCTCCCTAAAGACACTTAAAGCTATGGTTGATGCCCTGACCAAACTATTTGAAGGAAAGAACATAAACCAAAAGATGGCTTTGAGGAACCAGTTGAAGAATATGAAGATCCAGAATGTGGAAACCATACAGTCATACTTCACGAGGGTCTCCCAGATCAAAGAACAAGTTGAAGCAATGGATGAAGAACTGGAGAATGCAGATATTGTAATGACCACCTTGAACGGTCCCCCGAGATCATGGGACTCCTTTAATCAAGGGACCTGTGCTAGAAGAAATCTAGTCACCTTCAGCAGATTGTGGGAGGAATTATCACAAGAAGAAGCTAGAATAGCAACCCGAGAATAAAATATGGGAAGTGAAGATCAAGCTCTCACAGTACACTCCAAGAAAAATAGAAGGGACTATAATCATTCAGTTGATGTATTTGTAACTTTAGAATGTATTCACTTATATATTCACTTGTGTCTTGTACCCCGATGTTTATTCCGAGAAGTGTATGTAATGTATTTGGGTCATGTCATGCCCCGATGTTCCTATAGGGAGATTCAATAATGTAAACAAGTCATGTCAAGTCATTGTGGGTAGCCCTCCTATTGTTCAAGTGTTAAAGTCCCCGCAGTTCCAGGGCCCTAGGGTTATTAGACTCTTCTAGAGAAGTCGGCCCTAGTGAGTCATTGTCAAGTTAGGAATTAGTATAAATAGAGAGTGAGCCTCTCTATTTATCACACACTCAGTTGTAGCGCATAGCTAAGGAAGAAGAAGTTGTTGGGTCTAGAGAGAAAGAGGCTACTGCTATCAGGATATCATCTTACTATTTTTGGGGCTTTGCTTTTGGTGCTGATTCTATCTCTAAGGAAGTTGCGAGTTTTTCTCCTTTATGGTTTCCTTGAGGAAAATATTTGTGTTCATTGTCTTATGTGTTTGATTTTTGTGTTTTTTATTCTCTCAGTTAGGATACTAAGTTAATGCTAGCTTAAATGATAAAAATCTAACATGGTATCAGAGCTAACCTGAGAAGAAGACACTATGCAGTTGTGGAAACTAGGGCTTCCTACTTTTTGGATCTCTCTCCATAGATTTTTAGCAAAAGAAGGTTGGGCTGACTTTCCTCCCTAGGGTGCATCTTTATGTTGAAGCAGAATCTGATTCCGAGCATTTTCAGTTTTTGACCCAACACTACTACCGAAAATTAGGGCTTTCCATAGAAGTGGAATTTTTGAGTGATCCCAGGCCTGAATTGATCTCCTCCTCAAAATCAAAGTTTAGAGATCAAGATCAAAGCTTTTGGTTGGACAGAACTCTGGGAAAGTCAAACCCTAATCTGCTTCTGAACTAACACTGCAAAAATTCAGCTCCAGATCTAGATCTGACATCTTAACTTGGTAAGATCTAAATATTTTGTATTTCCATTTGAGGTTCTCAATTAAGATGTCTCATCATACCAAGCTTAATGAAAATATTTAGTGGGATGATAACTTCTGAGCTTGGAAGTATAGAATCTCCCTAGTCCTGGAAGAAAATGAGTTGGACTCCTACATCAATGAGGAGATTCCAGTTCCAGAGGGATATGAGGCTAAGGCCTTACACAAGTATAATTTGGTTATGGCTAAGAGGATTATCGCTGATTCAATCAAGGATCATCTCATACCACAGGGGTCCTCCCTAAAGACACCTAAAGCTATGTTTGATGCCCTAACCAAACTATTTGAAGGAAAGAACATAAACCAGAAGATGACCTTGAGGAACCAGTTGAAGAATGTGAATATCTAGAATGCAGAGACCATACAATCATACTTCACAAGGGTCTCCCAGATCAAAGAACAGCTAGAAGTAGTAGATGAAGAAGTGGAGAATGTAGAGATTGTGATGACCACCTTGAATGGTCTTCCTAGGACATGGGACTCATTCATTCAAGGGATTTGTGCTAAAAATAAGCTATTCAAGTTCAGTAGACTATGGGAAGAATGCTCTCAAGAAGAATCTCGAATAGCAGCTCGAGAAGAAACTATGGGAAGTGAAGATCAAGCTCTCATGGTACAATCCAACAAAACTGGATCTAGCCACCATAGAGGTAAGCACTTTCACCAAAGGAGTAACTTTAGAAATCCTAGAGATATGTCTAAGTACATTTGCTATACATGTGATGAAAAATGACACTTTGCTAGAGATTGTCCTAGAAACAAAAGTAGCTCTCACAAGAAGAAGGGAAACAAGAGAAGACATCATGCTCATGCTACAAAGGATGATGAACCTTCCACAAAGAGAACCAGACAAGACGGTGATGATTCTTCAAGTGATGAAGCATATGTTCTGATTTTTGCTCTCATGGGAACTATCACACATGGCAGCAATGATTGGCTTATAGACAGTGGTGCTTCCAAACATATGACAGGATTCAAGGAATCCTTTGTGAAACTATCTGAACATGAATCACCTCACAAGGTGAAACTTGGAGATGACTACCAGTATCCAATAAAAGGTAGTGGTGAATCCTCATACAAGCTAGACTCTGGAAATTCTATAAATATGAAAGATGTATTGTTTGTACCTAGACTAAAGAAGAACCTCCTCTCAATATATGCATTGGATGCAAAAGGAATGAGGGTTGCATTTGTAGATGGTCAAGTGCTCATGTGGCCAAAGGGAAAGTCTTTTGATGATGTAGTAGTGATTGAGGAACAAGAAGGAGGACTATACAAATTGAAGGGCCAACTAGAACAAGCTTCGGTTCATGACTTGGTAGAACCAAATGAGCTTTGGCATAGAAGGCTTGCACATGTGCATTACAGAGCACTACCACTTGCAAGCAAAGCTATTGAAGGTCTCCCAAAAATGCAGACAAAATATGAAGGTGTATGCAAAGGATGTGTGAAAGGGAAGAACACAAAGAAGACATTTCCAAGTAGCAAGAACAAGGTAAAAGGAATCTTGGAAATCATCCACTCCGATGTATGCAGTCCAATGTCATCCAGTTCACTAAGCGAGTATCTATACTATGTTTATTTTATTGATGATTTTTCTAGGAAGACATGGATATAATTTATGAAGAACAAATATGAAGTATTCAACAAGTTCAAGGAATTCAAAGCCTTGATCGAGAACCACATAGAAAAGAAGATCAAGACCTTTCGATCAGATAATGGCAAAGAATTCACATCAAATGAATTCAAAGATCTATGCAAATACTCAGGGATTAAGAGGGAGTTATCCACTCCATATAATCCACAACATAATGGGATTGCAGAAAGAAAGAATAGAATGATCATGGAGGCAGCAAGGTCCATGCTTCATGATCAAGATCTTCCCATGCATCTATGGGAAGAAGCTGCTAGAACAACGGTATATGTACATAACCATACTCCACACAGAGTACTCGAGAAAAAGACACCTGAAATAGTCTTCTTCAGTAAGAAACCAGAAGTCAACCATCTCAAAATATTTGGCTGTCCTGTATACATACACATTCCGAAAGAAAAGAAGACAAAGTTAGATCCGTCAGGAAAGAAGGGTATATTTGTGGGATACTCTGAAAGCTCGAAGGCTTACATATTATACTTCCCAAGATTCAAGAAGATTGACATTAGTAGAGATGTAACATTTGATGAAGATTCAGCCTACATAGAATCCAGGAAGAGACCAGCTAAAGAACGTGAAGAAACAGAAGCACCCAGAATTCATGATACAACCATGAACAAAGAAATTCAAGAAGAGGATCGAGAATTAGAAGAACCTCAAGAACCTATGCATCCACCTCATGAGAATAATCCTCACAAGAGGAAACCTGCTTGGGTATGTGAAATTATCCAAGGTGCAAAAAGATATGGAGCTTCAGAAGAAACACACAGAGGAAGGAAGAGAACTAGGTCTTGCTCCAACTATGTAGCCTTGCTATGTGACATTATTGATAAAGAACCTTCCAAATATGAAGAAGCGATAGAAAGGAAAGAATGGAAGGATGATATGATCGAAGAATATCAATCGATCATGAAGAATGATGTTTGGGATGTTGTCCCAAGACCAGAAGGGAAGTCCATTGTAACTTCCAAATAGATCTACAAGATCAAGCATGCTGCAGATGGCAGCATAAAGAAATATAAATCAAGATTCATGGCTCGTGGTTTCTCCCAGAAAGAAGGAATAGATTATGAAGAAAATTTTGCACCTGTAGCCAGATACACTTCCATTAGATCAGTACTTGCTCTAGCTACAGTGATGAAATGGAAGATACACCAGATGGATGTCAAGATTGTTTTCTTCAATGGTGTAGTAGAAGAGGAAGTGTATGTGGAGCAGCCACTCGGTTTTGAGACACATGACAGGGAGTCTCATGTGTGTAGATTGAAGAAATCCCTGTACGGTTTGAAACAAGCACCCAATACATGGTATAGTAGAATTGATGGATTTCTATCTAGTTTGGGCTTTACCAAGAGTAAAGCAGATTCCAACCTTTACTACAAGGTTGAAGATGGTAACCCAGTGATACTCCTATAGTATGTAGATGATTTGTTTGTAATAGGTATGGATGGGTTGATTGCTAATACGAAGAGGAAGCTTGCTGCCGAGTTTGAAATGAAAGACTTGGGTATGATGCACTATTTCCTAGGCATGGAGGTGTGGAAGAATGCAAATGGAATATTCCTTGGACAAGGGAAGTATGTAGTAGAGATCAAGAAGAGGTTTGGGATGATTGACTGCAAGGCCATAACCACACCTATGGCATCGAACTTGAAGCTATTGAGTGACACTTCATCAGAAGCAGTTGATGCTACGATGTATCGTCAGATGATTGGGTCCTTGATGTACCTAATGAACACGAGACCAGATATTTGCTTTGCTATGAACACCTTGAGCCGGTTCTTGATAGATCCAAGACATGTTCACTTGATTTCTGAAAAGCATATCATAAGGTACCTGAAGGGTACAGTTGATTATGGGCTCAAGTATGAGGCAAATCAGAAGATTAACCTGGAGGGTTATGTTGATTCAGATTGGGTAGGCAGTTCCATCAATAAGAAGAGCACTTCAGGATGTTGCTTCAGTATGGGATCAAGTGTGATCTCTTGGTTTAGTAGGAAGCAGTCCTGTGTGGCACTGAGTATAGCTGAAGTAGAGTATGTTGCAGCTTGTTCAGCTAGTTGCGAGGTAGTGTGGCTGAGAAAGCTACTGTTTGGTTTATTTGATCTCCAGTTGGATGATACTTGTATATATTATGACAACCAGAGTTGTTTGAATTTTTCAGAGAACCCGGTTTTCCATGACAAGTCAAAGAATATCGAGATCAAGTATCACTATATTAGGGATATGGTGCAGAGAGGAGCAGTGAAGCTCCAGTATGTTGCGATGGATGAACAAATAGCCGATGTGTTGACGAAGCCATTGGCTAGAGTGATGTTTGAATACTTCAGGTAGAAGCTTGGTTTTCTCCAGATCGAGGTTCCCTCCAAGGGGAAATGATGAGACCTAGAGCCATTCTGACATGGTGAGAGGATTAGGTTCCTTCCATGGTTAGATGTAAGGGTTGAGCCATTCTTTCATGGTGAGCGGATTGGTTCCTTCTATGTCAGATGTGAGTGCTGATCCATTTTGATGTGACTATAGGATTGGTTCCTACATGATTAGATATAAGTGCTGAATGCCATTCTTGGAATGGAGGCACCTGGTCAGTTGCCAGGAATACTCAATCTAAGACTGAGGGCCATTCTGATATGACTGAGAGATGTAGTCTCACATGATCAGATATAAGTGCAGGGCCATTCTGATGTGATTGAGGGATGTGTTCCCACTTGATCAGATATAAGGGCTATTTCCATTCTCTGGGAGAATGGAGTCACCTGGTCAGTTACTAGGAATCGTCAGTTTGGGACTGAGAGCCCTTCCGATGCGGTGTTTTTGAACATGGTCAAATGTAAGTGTAGAGCCCTTCTGATGCGGTGTTTTCGAACATGGTTAGATGTAAGTGCGGAGCCCTTTCGATGTGGTGTTTTTGAACATGTTCAGATGTAAGTACAAAGCCCTTCTGATGCGATGTTTTTGAACATGGCCAGATGTAAGTGTAGAGCCCTTCCAATGCGGTGTGTTTGCACATGGTCAGATATAAGTCCTAAGCCATTCTGGCACAATGTGTTTACACATGGTCAAATGTGAGTACTAGGCCTTTCTGAAAAGATGAGGTCAGATGTGAGTGATGTGTGTGCCTTTCTGACAAGATGAGGTCAGATGTAAGTGTTAACTTTTCATATGCTTAGCTAATACATCAGTATTTAATTTAATTTTCATAATAAAAGCATATAAGTAGGATCACTGAAAGAAACAGAATCACAAGAACAACACAGATTTATCCTGGGAAAACCCTAAAGGGAAAAACCCAGCAAAAGCTTCCTCAATATAGATGCCCAAAAAGATAAAAGGTAAAACCAACAAGGAGATCAAAGCCTGATCCTCCTCCTTCTCCAGCTACTTCTCTCTCCTCCACTAATGCACTACACAAGTGAGAGTGTGTGCTCCAAATGAGGAGCGCTACACCTCTATTTATATTCATCCGTTCACTTAAGTTAACTCATCTGTCATGTAGGCTTGCGTTAATCATGTAGGCTCGAGTTACACATGTAGGCTCAAGTAACCACACTGGGGTGCTAATGACCCACCTTTACAATTAGAGGGGACTACCTCATGACTCT
>LPNX011150203.1:97655-113202 GCA_001517045.1 Pseudotsuga menziesii
ACAATTGATAAGAAGGATAAGAGGTTCTTCAAGAATTGAGTTCTTCATATTCCTCATCGCTTGAGGGATATTCTTTGAATGGTGAGAGCTTGACCTACAATTTGCTCCCATCTTTCTTCTTCTCTTCTTATGAGACGCGCTCCTTCTTCTTCCCAAAGTCTGTTGAAAGTAATTACTTCCTTCTAGAACACATTCCTTGAATGAATGAATTCTATGATATTGGGAGACCATTCAAGGTGGCTATCACCACTTCTTCATTCTCCGCTTCTTCTTCTACCGCTTCAAGATGTTTTGCATTCTAGATCTTCACATTCTTCAACTGTTTTCTCAAAGCCATCTTCTGATTTAAGTTCTTATCTTCAAATAGCTTGATCAAGGAATCAAACATCTTCGGTGTCTTTAGGGAAGACACTTGTGGTACAAGTTGATTCGTGATTGAATCAACAATGATCTTCTTGGACTTGATCAAGTTCTTCTTGTGTAAGGCTTTGAGCCTCATCTCCGTATGGAACTGGAACCTCTCTACTCATGTAGGTGTCCAATTCATTTTCTTCAGAGAGATCAAAAACTTCCATGCTTGGAATTTGTCAACTTTACCAAGATTATCATCAAGCTGATGTGATAGATCACTTTGAAATGAGAACCTCAAATGCAAATAGCAAAAGATTAGATCTTACCGATTTGAGGTGTCCATCCTGCTTCCAGAGCTGGCTGATCTAGGGCTTGTCAGAGAAACCCTAATTTTCAAAAATTTGAATCTTTCAGATATGATTGGATAGAAATATAGATCTCTTCAAATGGAGCTCTCCAATGTACTCCTTTTCTGAAAACAGTGGAGGGAAGCTCTCGGAACAGGAAGCCCTGGTTTTCAAATTTCTTATGCAGAAATGCCTGTCACTATTTCTGTGATATAGCCAAACTTAATTCTCCTCTATGTCTGAAATTTTGCAATACGGTCACCTTCCATGTCCTGGATTCAACACCATAGGTTTCATTAGAATTGGTTTCACCAATTGGGATTTATGATCCCTTTCCCAAGATGATCTGTTACAGGACTGTTCAGAACAGTGAAGTTGGATGGAATGCCACGTGTCACTAGTTCATCTTTTGAGTCTAATATTCAGACCATAGAAATTAAAGTTTGTGATATTTCTGGAACATCTTAAAGAATTCCATTTGGACCTCTATATCCCAAAATATAGCAATTTTCCCCAGGTGTCCTGTTTAGGGATGAATTTTGGAAGAGGTTGGAACCCTAACTTGGAGGGATCATATCTCCCGGAATATAGAGAATCTGAGGTTGAATTTTGGACACAGTGTACATTAGGATTTTATATTCTTCCTCTACAAGTTTCATCTCCTGAACCTTTTCCAATCTGAATATATAGCAAATGTACCAAAACGTAGCAGTTTTAGTATTTAGGGTTTTTCTAGCTCAAGGTCAAACTAGGGTTTGACTTTTTTGGAGTTTCACCCAACCAAAAATCTTGATCCAGTTCTCTAAAATTCGATTTTTATGAGGAGAGAAATCCTATGCTAGGCTCACTCAAAAATTCCTCTTCAACAAGAAGCCCTAATTTTTTCCGGGGAGAGAGAGAGGGGTATTTTGCCTTGTGAAAGCTATCCTATTCAAGGTGGCTCTGATACCATGTTAACTTTTCATATGATTAGCTAATACATCAGTATTTCATTTAATTTTCATAATAAAAGCATATAATAAGGATCACTGAAAGAAATAGAATCATAAGAACAACACAGATTTATCCTGGGAAAACCCTAAAGGGAAAAACCCAGCAAAAGCTTCCTCAATATAGATGCCCAAAAAGATAAAAGGTAAAACCAATAAGGAGATCAAAGCCTGATCCTCCTGCTCCTCTGGCTACTTCTCTCTCCTCCACTAATGCGCTACACAAGTGAGAGTGTGTGCTCCAAATGAGGAGTGCTACACCTCTATTTATATTCATCTGTTCACTTAAGTTAACTCATCTGTCATGTAGGCTCGAGTTAATCATGTAGGCTCAAGTTACACATGTAGGCTCAAGTAACCACACTGGGGTGATAATGACCCACCTTTACAATTAGAGGGGACTACCTCATGACTCTTATTAGTTCTTCTGATTAGGAGCATCGAGGTACAAAGTAATACAAGTGGTTCTCCTGGTAGGACCATCGGGAACCTCTAAAAGATACATTAGAATATTCTTCGAAGTTACAATATTTCAATAGTAAGAGCTGGGTGGGCCATTCTGACTTAGGTTCAGATATAAGCGTTGAATACCTACATGAAGGGTAGGCCTACAACCAGCATGAAAAGGGGCTGTCTCTGTAGAACTTCCTATGACGAGAAGAATCAAGAGATAGCACCAGTGATGATGATACAGACTTGATGATGATCCAGATCAAGTGATGATCCAGATGTGATGATGATCCAGACTTGATGATGATCCAAATCAAGTGATGATCCAGATTTGATGATGATACAACAGTGATGATCCAGATCTAGTGATGACCCAGATCCTGTGATGAAGAAGACTTGAAGATGAAGATGACTTGAAGATGAAGAATACTTGAAGATGAAGAAGACTTGAAGATGAAGATTACTTGAAGATGAAGAATACTTGAAGATGAAGACAACTTGAAGATGAAGATGGCGAGATGATCCACTCGATACATAGAAGAAGACCAGTGCTGAAAATTGTGTCGAAAGAATACCTTCCTAGTTAAGAGGGAGTGTTGACGTATTTGTAACTTCGGAATGTATTCACTTATATATTCACTTGTGTCTTGTACCCTGATGTTTATTCCGGGAAGTGTCCATAATGTATTTGGGTCATGTCATGCCCCGATGTTCCTATCAGGAGATTCAATAATGTAAACAAGTCATGTCAAGTCATTGTGAGTAACCCTCCTATTGTTCAAGGGTTAAAGTCCCCGCAATTCCGGGGCCCTAGGGTTATTAGACTCTCCTAGAGAATTCGACCCTAGTGAGTCATTGTCAAGTCGGGAATTAGTATAAATAGCGAGTGAGCCTCCCTATTTATCACACACTCACTCACACTCAGTTGTAGCACATGGCTGAGGAAGAAGAAGTTGCTGGGGCTAGAGAGAAAGAGGCTACTACTGTCGGGATATCATCTTACTGTTTTGGGGGCTTTGCTTTTGGTGTTGATTCTATCTCTGAGGAAGTTGCAGGGTTTTCTCCTTTATGGTTTCCTCGAGTAAAATCTTTGTGTTGATTGTCTTATGTGTTTGATTGATGTGCTTGTTCTTCTCTCAGTTAAGATCCTAAGTTAATGCTAGCTTAAATGATAAAAATCTAACACATTCTAAAGGTAATCATCCTCCCTCCAGAAAAAATCAAATCAGATGTTATAATTGTGATGAGATAGGACACTTTGCCATAAATTGTCCTAGAAACAAAAGAAACTCCCACAAGAAGAAGAAGAACAAGAGAAGACATCATGCTCATGCTTTAGAGGATGATGAACCTTTCAAGAAGAAATTTAGACAAGAAAGTGATGATTCTTCAAGTGATGAAGAATATGTTTTGATTTCTGCTCTCATGGGAACTATCTCACATGGAAACAATGATTGGATTATAGGTAGTGGGGCCTCCAAACATATGACAGGATTCAAAGAATCATTTGTGAAACTATCAGAACATGAGTCACCCCACAAGGTGAAACTTGGGGATGACTACCAATATCCAATAAAATGTAGTCGTGAATCCTCCTATAGACTAGACTCTGGAAAGTCTATGAAGATGAAGGATGTATTATTTGTACAAGGACTAAAGAAGAACATACTCTCCATGTCTACATTAGATGCAAAAGGCATGAGGGTTGCATTTGTAGATGGTCAAGTCCTTATGTGGCCAAAGGGAAATACTATATATGATGCAGTATTAATTGGAGAGCAAGAGGGAGGACTATACAAATTGAAGGGCCAACCAGAACAAGCTTTGGTCCATGACTCAGTAGAGCCAAATGAACTTTGGCATAGAAGGCTTTCACATGTGCACTATAGGGCACTACCACTTGCAAGCAAAGTTGTTGAAGGTCTTCCAGAAATATAGACAAAACATGACGGTGTCTACAAAGGATGTGCAAAAGGAAAGAACACAAAGAAGACATTTCCAAGTAGTGAGAGCAAGGCAAAAGGAATCTTGGAAATCATTCACTACGATGTATGCGGTCCGATGTCATCTAGTTTGTTAAGAGGGTATGTATACTATGTTTCTTTCATTGATGATTTTTCTAGGAAGACATGGATATACTTCTTAAAGAACAAAGATGAAGTATTCAACAAGTTCAAGGAATTCAAAGCCTTGGTCGAGAACCACACAAAAAATAAGATCAAGACCTTTCGATCAGATAATGGTAGATAATTCACATAAAATGAATTCAAAGAGTTATGCAAAGATTTAGGGATTAATAGGGAGTTAACCACTCCACATAATCCACAGCATAATGGGGTTGCAAAAAGGAAGAATAGAACGATCATGGAAGCTGCAAGGGCCATGCTTCACGATCAAGATCTTCCCATGCATCTATGGGCAGAAGCTGCCAGAATAACGGTGTATGTACAGAACCATACTCCACACATAGTACTCGAGAACAAGACACCTGAAGAAGTCTTTTTTGGTAAGAAACCAGAAGTCAGCCATCTCAGAATATTTGGCTATCTTGTATACATACACATTCCAAAAGAAAAGAGAACAAATTTAGATCCTTCTAGAAAGAAGGGTATATTTGTGGGATACAGTGAAAGCTCTAAATCTTACAGAATATACTTCCTAGGATTCAAGAAGATCGACATAAGCAGAGACGTAACATTCAATGAAGATTCAGCTTACAACAAATTCAGAAAGAGACCAGTTGAAGACTCGGAAGAAACAGAAGTACCCAGAATTCAAGATACAACTATGAACGATGCAAATCAAGATGAAGATTGAGAAATAGAAGAACCCCAAAAACCTGTAGATCCACCCCAATAGAAGAATACTCACAAGAGGAAACTTGCACAGGTACGAGAGGCTATCCAAGGTGTAGAAAGATATGGGGCTCTAGAAGAAATACATAGAGAGAGGAAAAGAACTAGGTCCTGCTCCGGTTATGTATCCCTATTATGTGACATCATTGATAAAGAACCTTCCAACTATGAAGCAGCGACAGAGAAGAAAGAATGGAAGGATGCTATGATCAAGGAGTACCAGTCGATCATGAAGAATGATGTCTGGGATGTTGTCCCTAGACCAAAGGGGAAGTCTATCGTGACTTCCAAGTGGATCTACAAGATCAAGCATGCTACAGATGGTAGCATAGAGAAATATAAAGCAAGATTTGTGGCTCGTGGCTTCTCCCAGAAACAAGGAATAGATTATGAAGAAAATTTTTCACTTGTAGCCAGATACACTTCCATCAGATCAGTACTTGCTATGGCTGCAGTGATGAAATGGAAGATACACTAGATGGATGTCAAGACTACTTTCTTGAATGGTGTAGTAGAAGAGAAAGTGTATGTGGAGAAGCCACTTGGTTTTGAGACACATGATAGGGAGACTCATGTGTGTAAATTGAAGAAAGCCCTATATGGTTTGAAACAGGCACCCAAGACATGGTACGGCAGAATTGACAGCTTCCTATCCAGTTTGGACTTTACCAAGAGTAAAGCATATTCCAATCTTTACTACAATATTGAAGAAGGGAACCCAATGATACTTCTATTGTATGTAGGTGATCTGTTTGTAACAGGTATGGATGGTTTGATTGCTGATACAAAGAGGAAGCTTGCTTCCGAGTTTGAAATGAAGGACTTGGGTATGATGCATTACTTTCTAGGCATGGAGGTGTGGCATAATACAGATGGAATCTCCCTGGGACAAGGGAAGTATGCGGTAGAGATCCTGAAGAGATATGTGATGATGTATTGCAAGGCCATGACCACACCTATGGCATCGAATCTAAAGCTATTGATTGATGCTTCATCATAATTAGTTGATGCTACGATGTATCGTCAGATGATTGGATCATTGATGTACCTGATGAATACAAGACCAAATATTTTCTTTGCTGTGAACACATTGAGCTAGTTCTTGATAGATCCTAGACATGTTCACTTGATTTCCACAAAGCATATTCTAAGGTACCTTAAGGGTACAATTGATTATGGGCTCAAGTATGAGGCGGATCAGAAGATTAACCTGGAGGGTTATGTGGATTCTGATTGGGAAGGTAGTGCCATTGATAGGAAGAGCACTTCGGGGTGTTGCTTCAGTATGGGATCATGTGTGATCTCTTGGTTTAGTAAGAAACGATCCTATGTGGCACTAAGTGTAGCCAAAGCAGAGTATGTCGCAGCTTGTTCGACTAGTTGTGAAGCAGTGTGGCTGAGGAAGCTACTATCTCTACTTGTATATATTGCGACAACTAGAGTGGTGTGAAGTTGTCAGAGAACTTGGTGTTCCATGACAATTCAAAGCATATTGAGATCAAATACCACTATATCAGGGATATGGTGCAGAGAGGAGCAGTGAAGCTCCAATATGTTGCGACAGACGAGTAGATAGCTGATGTGTTGACCAAGCCATTAGCTAGAGTGAAGTTTGAGTACTTCAGGGAGAAGCTTAGTGTTCTCTAGATCGAGGTTCCTTCCAAGGGGAAGTGATGAGTCTGTGAGCCCTTCTAACATGGTGAGAGGATTGGTTCCTTCCATGATCATTCTCTAGGCCGAATGTCGAAGGCCATTCTCTAGGAGAATGGAGGCACCTGGTCAGTTACCCGGAATACTCAGTTTAGAACTGAGAGCCATTCTGATATGACTGTGGGATTGGCTCCCACATGATCAGATGTAAGGGCAGAGCCATTCTGATGTGACTGTGGGATTGGCTCCCACATGATTAGATGTAAGGGAAGAGCCATTCTGATATGACTATGGGATTGGCTCCCACATGATCAGATGTAAGGGCATAGCCATTTTGACATGGGGGCAGGCTGGGCCCTCTCATGGTCAGATGTAAGGGCAGAGCCATTCTGACATGGGGGCAGGCTGGGCCTTCCCATGGTTAGATGTAAGGGAAGATCCATTCTTACATGGGGGAAGCCTAGGCACTCCCATTGTCATATGTAAGGGCATATACATTCTGACATGGGGGTAGGTTGGGCCCTCCCATGGTCAGATGTAAGGGAAGATCCATTCTGACATGGGGGCAGGCTGGGCCCTCCCATGGTCAGATGTAAGGGCTGGGCCATTCTGACATGGGGGTAGGCTGGGCTCTCCCATGGTTAGATGTAAGGGCTGGGCCTTTATGACATGGTGGTGGATGTGTTCCTCCCATGGTCAGATGTGAGTGCTGGGCATACCATTCTGACATGGGGGTAGGTCGGGCCCTCCCATGGTCAAATATAAGTGTTGTATGGGCCTTTATGACTGGATCAGATATAAGTGCTGGAGAAGATAAAGACCTACATGGACACTAGGCCTACAACCAGCATAAAAAAAAAGGGTCTGGCTTTGTAGAACTTCCTATGATGAGAAGAATCGAGAGATAGCACCTATGATGATGATCCAGTAGAGATGATCCAGAGATGATCCAGATCCAGTGGTGTTCCAGATCTAGATATGATCCAGATCTAGTGATGAAGATGACTTGAAGATGAAGATGACTTGAAGATGAAGATGACCTGAAGATGAAGATAACTTGATCCAAATGATACAGAGAAGAAGACCCGTGCTGATAAATTGTGTCAAGAGAATACCTTCCTAGTTAAGAGGGAGTGTTGATGTATTTCTAACTTCGGAATGTATTCACTTGTCTATTTTATGTATTGTACCCCGATGTTTATTCTGGGAAGTATCTATAATGTAATTGAGTCATTTCATGCCCCGATGTTCCTATCGAGAGATTCAATAATGTAAACAAGTCATGTAAAGTCATAGTGGGTAACCCTCCTTATTGATCAAGGGTTAAAGTCCCTGCAGTTGTGGGGCCCTAGGGTTATTAGACTCTCCTAGAGAAGTCAGCCCTAGTGAGTTATTGTCAAGTCAAGAATTGGTATAAATAGAGAGTGAGCCTCTCTATTTATCACACATTCACTCACACTCAATTGCATTGCATAACTTAGAGAGAAGAAGTTGTTGGGACAAGAGAGAGAGAGAGACTACTACTATCAGAAGATCATCTTATTGTTTTTGGGTTTTACTTTGGTGCTGATTCTATCTCAGATGAAGTTTCGGGGTTTTCCTCTTTATGGTTTCCCCAAGGAAAATCTATGTGTCTATTGTCTCTTGTGTTTTATTGCTGTGCTTGTTATTCTCTTAGTTAAAGATCCTAAGATAATACTAGCTTGAATGATAAAATTCTAACACTCAGCATCCTATATAAGTATGTACACTAATGTAATATACCACAATTTTGATTCCTCCATCTTTCATGGAGAAAAAGTACTAAATTGGTTTGAATTCTTGCATATTGCCTGTTCGTATACTTTCTGTTGACCTAAGTGTATGTCCTGCTTTGCTAGTTCTTTTTATATGCTTCCACTATAACAGAGCTCGACTCATTCAGTCGACTGTTGTCTCCAGCGTGCACCTTGGCATGACCTGGAACAGTGAGAGGGGAGATCCTTATCCCAAGGGGACATATAAGAATTGAATTCTCTTGGATTCTAGGCTTAGCTTCCAATAATCAAGTGGAGTCCTTTGCTCTTCTTGAGGGTCTGCGCATAGAAATAAATGAAGGAATTTGTTCCTTAATCATCTTGGGAGATTTGAGGTTAGTTATAAATCTCTTAAGGACCAATAAATATCTGAAATATTTGGGAATTATCTCCATCTTTGGGAGAATTTATTCATAGGTCCAAGCCTTTGAAAAGCTTAACATCTATCAAATTCTTAGGATCAATAATGTTGGAGCTAACCCATAAGCGAATTTGGTGACGGGGGACAATGTGGAAGTATTGAGAATCAATGGGATCTAGATATTGAATACCTTGTATCATATTCCTTAATGACTTTAAGGATATAAAAAAAATCACCCAAGGAGGTGAAGGGCAAGCCCAAATCAAAGTGCAATAATGACACGTGGGTTTTTTTTTTTGTTTCACGTTAATGTTTAGGGGAAACACAATAAGAGAAATCATTACAACTATGGGACACATGGAACCCACTCAATCCTAATACATGGAAACTCCTTTGCAAATCATGTTTTGCCTAGTTTAGGATAAAGAAGGAAGTGATCTCCGATGTCCTCATCAATAACACCCTCGTGCAAAAAATTAGGGTGACCACGTTATGGCGTAAGTGGGTCTCAAATTCAATGAACAAGAAATTTGAAGAGAGGTGAAATGACAATATTGGTTTCCCTCAGCGCTAACGAGTTAATTTCATGATGGGGTATCCATGAATAGATTGGATGGTCTACACAAGTTGGGGGTTTGGATTTTTTATTAATACATTCATGGGCCTGAGAAATGTAAAGGATGGAGGAATTTCTTGTGCTCATTTTGATGGAAGAGAGTGTGATTTCTGGGCCTACAATTACGTTATGGTGTGGTGTTCGAATGTGAAATGGAAAAGAAGATAAAAGATAGCGCGAGATAGAGGGGAGAAAGGCTAGATAATCACATTGAGTGGGAGAAGGATTTAGAGGTTACAATGCAAATCGTGAAAATTCAATTGCAGGGGATAACAACTCAATCACTAACAACAGTGGAGCTTATAGAAGAGTATAGGGTGAGGCAATAGTGTTTAGAGGATGAGAAAATTGCACTTGGATCTATTGTATATGATTCTAGGTTGAATCCATCCCTGAAAGTCTCAATGGATGAATCCTCTCCTGGCCATGAATGTAATATTCTAGAACTCAATTTTCCACCCACAAAATATGAAATGGAGGAAGATAGTTAGCGAAAGGAAGTAATTGGGGAGCAAGAGAAGGAATCATTAATGGAGTTTGAATAAGAGGGAGACACCAGAGATGGGAAACCTATTTTTCTTTTATGATATGTTATGCATGTATACTAATATTGAGAAGGTTCTACATAGTATACTTGGGTAATACAAAACAATATAGACTTTTGGTAGGCTTGGTAATATGTTTGATGGATTTTTAGAGCTCTCTAGCTCCCTCCGAGCAGAAGAATTTTGTAAGTTGAATATGCAAATTCTCTATATCTAATCTTCTACAGTTTTTCAATCCTTTTTAACAAATATTTCCTATTTAAAATAAAATTAAAATATATATTGACTCAACATAGGACAAGTATGTCAATTACATAGTCATTCTACAAGAGTTTTATTTGGAATTTGTACCTTAAAATTTGAAGAAGTCCTTAGATTTCATTAAGTTGATTTTAAAGCTACCTAGGGATATCGAGGAACCCATGGTCAATGAGTCTTTTCTAGAGGAGCATATATTTCCCATTTCCTCTTCAAACCCCTATTATGGAGATATACTTACGTATATTTAGTTGAATAAGTTTTGTTTTCACATATCTCATGAAGGACAACAAGAAACTCATCATCATGCCTATAAATTCTTAATCATCAATGACACTTTGTATCCTCAAAGGGTACACTTGATCTTGCACTAGTGTCCAACTCATGAGGAGGTTGTAAGAGTCTTAAATGATTTTCATAGTGGTGCATGTGGCATTCATATTTATAGGATGGATAAGATTCTTAAATGATTATCATAGCAGTGCATGTGGCAGTCATCTTTCTAGGATGGAAACATACCAAAAGAATTTGCACATTGAGTAATTTTGGTCATAAATATTTAAATATTGTATCCAAGCTATTAAGAAGTTCCATCATTTCCAAGTCTTTACTAAAAATATTTTCACTCATCGTGCTCCTTTGCATCCCATATTTAATGTCAACCCTTTGCAAAATGGGGTGTTGATTTTAAGGAGTGTTACCTTACTTCTATATATGGCCATTATTACATTATTGTGGTCATCAACTATTTTCCTAATTTGGTAGAATAAATTATGATATTTTTTAATGATGGTAAAATGACATCTCTCTTCATACTCAATCATGTTATCACAAAATTTGGAGTTCCTAGAGAGATCATCAACAATAATGGTTCACATTTTCAAACCAATATGATTGCATAATTAGCTAAGTAGTTGTGTTTTCATCAAGAGCATTGAACATCATGCAATCCTCAAGTGAATGGTTAATTATATTCTATGGAAAATATCTTGAAGACTATGCTTACGAGGATTGCCAACAAATATAAATATAATCGGCATTTAATGTTTTTTCTTCGTCTCTCTTGACCTATTGAACCTTGGTCAAGAATACTATTTGTTTCACCTTCTTTCAACCTATATATGGTAGATATGCATTCTTGCTGATTTGATGTGAGATCTCTTCTCAAAAATCAGCCATTGAGCTCCTGTCAAATACCCTAGCCAAGGATGAGAACTTTGTTTACTTGGAATACCTTCATGAACATTATCAAGATGTCACCACTATAAATGAGGCTCATAAAAAGTGCATCAAAGATTAATATTATAGAAGTATTTGTCCTTGGGTCTTTTCTAAAGGAGACATTGTTCTCATGTACAACCATAATAAAGATACTGTGGGAGCATGTAAATTTGAGTTGTCGTGGCATGGTCCTTAAATTGTGAGGTGCATCTTGCAGAAAGGAGCCTATGAGTTGGTTGATTATGAAGAGAACCCCTTAAATATACCTTGCAATGGTGTTTATCTAAATAGGTCTTATGTGCAATAGAAATATACACATTACCCTTGTTGTAATATAGAAATTTTGCTTTAAGTTATTTTTTCATTTTTTTTCTTATGATTATCATGCTTTGTGCTTTCCTAGTAGTTGTCATCAAATTTTCCCATATATGTAGGATTCATGAATAATGCTAGTTTATGCAGTCAGAACCTTCCTTCTGCAACATGGGTGATTTACTCATCCACTAGTCAGTTGTTGAGGTCAAGTGGAGTATGCATTGGTCCAATGAGCAATAATGTTGTTGAGTTAACATGATATTAGAAATTTTGAATGAAGTAATTTCACTCAACATACACCAATTGAAAGTTCACTTGGATTTACAATTGAAAATATCCTAGTTGAAGAACATATACCATATTCAAGACGCTACACTTAAACACAACCTCCTATGGGTGAAACTCTTAGATCATTTTGAACCCATTACTTATATTCATGTGCCTAGAATATTTAATGGCAATAGTGATTCATTAGAAATGAAAATTTAGACTGGTATTTGTCACAATAAAAAACATAAAGCATGCTTCATAAGTAAGGATATATAATTGTATGTATGTATATATATATATATATAAGATGTTCATCATATAACAAAATATTTGATGTCAATAGACAACTAGCTCAACAATCTATAATGGTACAAAAATATGGTGTATCCACCAACAAAAATGCATTAGTGTAGAAGGAGGAATAATCCTCCACTTCATCTACAAACAAATCATCATAGCAGAAGATCCATGTCACTACATGCCATAAGAGTCTCTACCACAATGGAGGCACCCCATTATATGGCATTGTAAACCTAATGGGATCTCAACTAGTGTTGTGCAATGAATGTCTAGTTTTATCCCCTCGATTTTTCATTGTATATATCATAGTGTCTCCTAAAACTATAGGATCCATGGGTCTTATTAGTTATAATTCCATGACCCCAAGAAGGGCTTCCTCCTCCCGCTCATCTTGTCTTAATCAATGTCAATTTCTTAGGAGGGATGTGCTTAGCTTTACATTGATTGTTGTGTATCACCCCCCTTGATTTATATGATCCATATGTTCCTTTGCACACTTGGAAATTTATTAGCTTGAAACATAAGCACCTTCCTCCTCTATTAATGCTTTCATCATCCAATATAAAATGAAAAATACAAAAAATCATAAAAACAAGAAAACGTAAATTTTGAGGAAAGAAAGGAACCATGTCACGTCCCCATCCCTTCGACCGGCGAAGAGGACGCAACGAACACCAAACATGCAGTCCGAGCAAACAGCCCCATGAACAAGGAAAAGGAACAATGCTGAAATAAAAGCTTAAACACAAGGCATACAAGGATGCATTCCATCATACAAAGATTCCTAATGCATCAACCTACAGCGAAAGCAACACACATATACATTCCAGCATCTAACATGTTCATCATAATTCATAAACAATAGATATAAATGGCAGAGATGAAGTAACCATCAGCACTTATCTTTTGATGAAGAATTCACCCCACAACCAGCTACGTTGCTGCAACGTTCCACCCAACCATAGGCCAGCGTGCTCATCAATCTCTCAGCAACACTGCCACCCCCGAGCTGGGCATGATTCCTCAAGGAATAAAGGTCAATGCAGGCTTACACATAGCTGAGGGACACAATCAGCCGAACCAACACAGCTGGGTTTATCAGACCATCAACAGATCGGCCAAGCCAGCACAGTCCAAGGACCCACCACTGCATACCCGCAGCAAACAATCCTTTCACAGCTCTATGAAGAAGGCAAAGATGACCGACTGATAGTCCCAACCAAGCGGTGAACACAGCTCAAGCCCAACCACACTGCTGAGTTGTTCTTGGCCCTAGCGTGGTCAAAACAACTCAGCCACAATCACCCAAAAGATGATTGCATCCACAGCAAACCAAAACCAGGGTGATTCAACAGCCCAACCTGCAATGAAAATGATGGCAGCTATACACAGTCCCAAAGCAGGGAAGAAGACAACTCCCACAATCCGCAGTAGCCTCAAACGTAACACAACCACACAGCTCACGGTACGGGGAAACAAGAGCCCCACAACATAATCAGTGAGCACCGCTCACAATATGGGAAAATGACTTCAGACAATCTGTGTGTAAAGGAAAAGACTCAGCCCAGGCAGAGTATGGATGAACGCACATGCATAGTCTGAAGTGGAAACAGAAATCAGACTCTCAACAGTCCCCAAACATCATGGGAAAACACAACAGCAACCCAAATTGTGGGTTAAACCAACAGCAAGCAGAAAACATGGATTAAAACCACGGTCATTCACATACCAGTAGAAATCGTGCCCTCGAGGTCGTTCCACCTGCTCGCTGTATGCACAACCAAAGAAGGGCCGCGACTGGTGCATGATGAGAACAGAATAGACAATCCCAGCCTGCGCGAGGATGAACAGCACGCCTTTCTGCGTGGGGAAAATGAACAGACACCCGAAAATGAATGAACGTCTCAACATTGTCATGGGAAGGTGGGAAACCATGAGAGAACACCCCTAGACGTGAGGATGAGCAGACCACTGAGATCCTGCGCGAGGGTGAATAGAACTGACCTCTGCGTGAGGAAGATGCAGACCCCATGGAAGAATGGCGTCGTGGAGAAGGTGGAGACCAAGCGTGGAGTGAATGCAGTTGTGGGTGGAGTGGGCGTGTGGGAAAGGGACTGACAGTCCTTCCACCCCACTCCCAAAGGCAATAACTACCTCAACTACCAGCCATAACTGCCCCCTAACAACAAAACCAAGCCATTGAAGAGGTTGGTGAAAAAAGAAAAAGGTGGCAAATCAAACAAGGTGGTACCACATGGGTTTTTCCCCATAGACCAAGGTTTGACATCCCCCCACCCCTTATCCTTTGGAAGCATGCCCTTTTCATTCAACGTTGCACTGTCGTAGCTGGTTGTGGTTTATTTTATTTGATGTGTGTGTTTACATGATGTCAAATTATAAGGTGCCGGATAACACGACATACCATCAGCAACTACCTCTATTGCCGAAACATACACAGCCAAATCGATGGTGGGGCTTTTGCATTTAGCTCCTCACCATGATTAATTACAATAAATACATCATGCAAACGGGGTCAAAACCGGGATGTTACATTCCCCTCCCCCTTGGAATAACACTGTCCTCGATGTTCCATTACATATATGCAATACATATACAATTACACATCAAAATTTCAAAATTTTGCAGATCTGTCCCACGTTCAATTATTTACTTTGAACGTTCAAGACCAAGCCCCTTCAGCTTCCACGGACTTGTCCTACTGGTTCTCGGCTTCCAGCTCATGCCGAATTCTAGGAACTTTGCGACTGTTGCCCACATCATGCTCCCTCATTGGGCAGTCTCGGCGTAAATGATGTCCTCCACATCTCCAGCATCTCATTGGCTGCTTCATCTTTACCTGCTCAGTTTCCTTTGAGTCTTCATGCCTGGACCGTTTCTTATCGGGTCGCTTGGACAATTTTCCCATTGCTGATCCACCTTCCTTTCCTTTGTCGATTGCTCCTAGAAGGCTTTTCACCTCCCTTTGCAAACCAATAGAGTCCTGCAAAATCTAGTGGTTCATTTCACTCTGCCTTCTCTGTATCTTGAGCATCTCCCCAAGATTTTCTTGGGTCCTGGCAATCACTTGAAGGAGACTTCCAGCCAAGTCCAGCAACTTTTGATATGCTGCCATGCTCAATGTGCACCACCTGGTTTTCACTTTTCTCACCTGTGAAATGCACCATTGAAATTCTATCAGACCAAGCATAATATAGACATTAAA
>LPNX011150203.1:118997-149095 GCA_001517045.1 Pseudotsuga menziesii
ACGAGGGACACAATCAGCCGAACCAACACAGCTGGGTTTATCAGACCATCAACAGATCGGCCAAGCCAGCACAGTCCAAGGAACCACCACTACATACCCACAGCAAACAATCCTTTCACAGCTCTATGAAGAAGGCAAAGATGACCGACTGACAGTCCCAACCAAGCGGTGAACACAGCTCAAGCCCAACCACACTGTTGAGTTGTTCTTGGCCCTAGCGTGGTCAAAAAAACTCAGCCACAATCACCCAAAAGATGATTGCATCCACAGCAAACCAAAACCAGGGTGATTCAACAGCCCAACCTGCAATGAAAACGATGGCAGCTATACACAGTCCCAAAGCAGGGAAGAAGACAACTCCCACAATCCGCAGTATCCTCAAACGTAACACAACCACATAGCTCACGGTACGGGGAAACAAGAGCCCCACAACATAATCAGTGAGCACCGCTCACAATATGGGAAAATGACTTCAGACAGTTTGTGCGTAAAGGAAAAGACTCAGCCCAGGCAGAGTATGGATGAACGCACATGCACAGTCCGAAGTGGAAACAGAAATCGGACTCTCAACAGTCCCCAAACATCGTGGGAAAACACAACAGCAACCCAAATTGTGGGTTAAACCAACAGCAAGCAGAAAATGTGGATTAAAACCACGGTCATTCACATACCAGTAGAAATCATGCCCTCGAGATCGTTCCACCTACTCGTTGTATGCACAACCAAAGAAGGGTCGCGACTTGTGCGTGAGGAGAACAAAACAAACAATCCTAGCCTGCGCGAGGATGAACAGCATGCCTTTCTGCGTGGGGAAAATGAATAGACACCCGAAAATGCATGAACCTCTCAACATTGTCGTGGGAAGGTGGGAAACCATGAGAGAACACCCCTAGACGTGAGGATGAGCAGACCACCGAGATCCTACGCGAGGGTGAACAAAACTGACCTCTGCATGAGGAAGATGCAGACCCCATGGAAGAATGGCGTCGTGGAGAAGGTGGAGACCAAGCGTGGAGTGAATTCAGTTGTGGGTGGAGTGGGCGTGTGGGAAAGGGACTGACAGTCTTGCCACCCCACTCCCAAAGGCAATAACTGCCTCAACTACTAGCCATAACTGCCCCCCAACAACAAAACCAAGCCATTGAAGAGGTTGGTGAAACAAGAAAAAGGTGGAAAATCAAACAAGGTGGCACCACATGGGTTTTTCCCCCATAGACTAAGGTTTGACATCCCCCCACCCCTTATCCTTTGGAATCATGCCCTTTTCATTCAACGTTGCACTGCCGTAGCTGGTTGTGGTTTATTTTATTTGATGTGCGTGTTTACATGATGTCAAATTATAAGGTGCCCGATAGCATGACATACCATTGGCAACTACCTCTAGTGCCGAAACATACACAGCCAAATCGATGGTGGGGATTTTGCCTTTAGCTCCTCACCATGATTAATTACAATATATACATCATGCAAACGGGGTCAAAACCGGGGTGTTACAAACTATTCCAAGTTATAGACTTTTCTTAATATGATAAGTTCACATAAGTCTTGTATGGATACTTTTTGATGTCTTATTTAACTAGAGAATTTGCATAGAGTTGTAATTTTCTTCCTTCCACCTAGGAATTATGATCATCGAGTTTTGTCCATCCCATTGGTTTGTTAAAACTGAGATTCAATTCACCCATCGTGATTTATTTATTTTAACAGAAACGGTTGAGGATTTTTTGATTATATATAATAATAATAAAAGAGTTTACAACAATCACATCCGAATGTTCCCAAAATGGGACAACATCCATATCTCCTTGTTCCTCCTTTCCTAGCTTGAAACTGTCATAAACTCTTTCCATGATCGTTCTTCAACATTTAAAGGTTCCTTGTTTATGCTTTTCATTTTTCTTGTGGATAAAGAGTCCATCCAAAGAGATTTTTCTAAGCCAGAGACTTTCTTAGTGCTTTTCTTTAGTCCCTCAAATATTTCCTTGTTTCTGGAGGTGGAAATTTTCCAACATATAAACCTTGGAAGAGCTTCCCATGCTCTAGCAAAATCCGGTTTTTGGTTGAAGGAGCCTTGATAGTAGTCCTTCCAGCTGAAGAATATATCATTCCAGTTGGTTGGCATAGTAATATTCATTTTTAATTCTATGAGTGCATTATTCCAAACCTCCTGTGTGAATTTACATTATGTAAACAAATGCTCCAATTTTTCCTCCATCTCTTTGCATAGGATGCAGCGACTAGGCCCTACGACCCCTCTCTTCCTCAAATTGTCAGCAGTTAGAGTCTTGCGATGGGAAAGGATCTAGAGTCTTCCACTTTCTATTGATTATATACCTGTCATTGTTATTGTAAACCATTCAGTATCCTTCCTTCACTGAATACATGCCATTCTCCCCCCATCCGCGTGTGTCCTTTATGCTCTTGTGAACAGGTGTGTGGCCATGCAGAAGTGTGAGGAGAGCTTAGTAGTCCACCTGCAGATGCACTGGGATCTCCAACCTCCTCCACCTGATCCATCTCCCATTGCTTTCCCAATCAGAGAAGTCATGCAGGGTGTTAATTCCACTGCTCTCAAGCTACAACTTTAGTTCGCCGAGTTCGTGAAAGTAGTTTTCCGGTGGATGCTTTCCAAGCTTGTCATACCATATTTTAATGTATTTACCATTTCAATCTTCCCAATACAAATTATCTTCAGATCTCCCATACCAAAGACCCAACTCTTCTCATGTTCATTCTCTCCACTCATCTTCTTATGTTATCGGACATGTATTTCTTTTGCAGGTCCTGCTTCCACCATGAGTTCTCCCCAGATACAATTCACCATAATATTTCATTACCAAGTGCTAAATTCATAGTTTGTGGTTCTCTTACACCTATCCCTCCACATTTCTTTGGGATGCACATGATTTCCCAACTGACCAAGTTAGATTTCTTTTAATTGTTGGCCTTTCCTCCTTGCAAGAGGAAATTTCTGATTTCTTTATTAATTTCGTGTATAGTTTGTTTGGGAGAAAAATAATATGAGCAAACATATTTCAAGTGGGAAGAGAGGACTGATTTTATCAGCACTAGTTTATATATTTGGCTTGAGCCATCTGGCTCCCCAAGTGTTGATTTTTTTTTAAATTATATCAAGCTGAGCCAATCTGCCTTCTTTTTTTCCCTTTGAAAATGGGAACACCTAGATAACTAAAAGAATTCTAATCTATAATTCCTGTAAACCCCAGGATTCTTGATATCCTTGCCATGTTTCCAGGAAAGAAGTTCTAGCCATATACATTTGAATTATCATTGTTGATATTTCCATCTGAAGCTTTGAGGAAGGTGGAGAGAAATTTCCTAAGCCTTTCTGCTATAACCGTGGAAGCACCCCCAAGATGTATTGTGTCATTTGCAAATTGTGCTTGAATTGTAGATCTAAATCCCCTTGCAATTTTTAGACCTCTTAGTTCCCCAATGTCTTGTTGTTGCTGCAACCTTATGCTCATAGAATCCGCGACCAAAATGTATAGATATGGAGATAGAGGGAAGCCTTGTCAGATTCCCCCAGAGGCCTATAAGAACTTGGTTGTCCTACCATTAACCAGCATGGCAATCCAAGGACTGTTGATGCAATCTTTAATCCATTTAGTGAGACTTATTGAAAATCCAAACTTTGTCATGATTTCTAGCAGAAAAGAGGTGATTTACTCAATCAAAAGTGTTATTCATATCAAGCTTTATAGCCATACCTTATTGCTTGTGCTCCATGCTAGTGTGGATTGCTTCCTAGATGATAGTGATGTTATCTATAATTTGTCGCCCAACAGCAAAGCCTCCCTGAGTATATGAGATTAGTCTTCCCATGACTTTCTTCATTCTTGTGGCCAGGATTTTTGACAGGATTTTGTAGGAAGTGTTACAAAAAGAGATAGACATGAAGCGATCTATTATCATGGGTTTTTTTCCCTTTGGAATTAAGGTGAGGAAGGAAGAGCTATTGGCCCCCCAAACCTTGTCCTTTTTCCTCGTCCAATTTAGCATTTTTTTTAATTCTTCCTTTATGATCTCCCAGGATGCTATATAAAAATTGATGGTGAAGCCATCCAGCCGAGGAGCCTTGTCTGCATGCAGTGCCCAAATGGCTTCTCTAATATTGAACTCCATTATGTATTTTGAGAGATCCTCATTTTCTTTCTCTGTAATAAGTGAAGGAAATCCGGAGAGAAGATCTTCCTGCGCTATGAGATTGGTCTCATCCTTGTCTTGGTATACATCTCTGAAGTGCTGGAATATGTGGGTCTTAATCTCCTCTTGCTCTTCCATTTTATTCCTGTATTTATCCCTTAACTCTTTGATCATATTAAAGCCGAGCCTTTCTCTTGCTTGATTGTGGTTGTACTTTGTATTACGATCCCCACATTTTAACCAAAGCTTCCTGGATTTTATCCTCAAGTCCTCTTCCTCTCCTCTAGCTGCGATTAGAATCTTTTGGTTCAGGTATTTTTCTTGACTGTTAAGGAGAGGGGTGATTACCTCACCCTCCATCTTAGTTGCAACTCCGCCAACATATATTGTAGCTGCATTTTCCTAATTCCAGGGTTCTTGTACTATGTTTTCACCAACTCTTTCAGCTCACCACGAACCGTTCTTAACTTTCTCTCCCAAATGAAGCTAGGAGATCCAACACAAGTCCATCTCCATGAATTTTTTATTAAGTCCATTAATTTTTCCTCTTGGAGCCAAGAGGAGTTGAATCAAAAGGGAATGGGGCCAATATTTGTTGACGTGGAGAGCATCAAGGAGATCGGCTTGTGGTCCAAGACCACAGAGGGTAAAACAAAGGAAGGAGGGATGATGTCTTTTTGCAAGAAGGAAGTTCTTACCAAGAATCGGTCCATCCTGGGCGCAATGTATCCCACTCCTAATCTTCTATTATTCCGAGTATAATTTCCATTTTTTAATGGAGGATCTAGTAAATCCAACTGAGATATTAAATCCTCCTTGTTTTCTCCATAGGGGTCTCTTATTCTGGAGCCCCCTCTTATATTTGATTGTGCTTTGGTAGCATTGAAGTCTCCTGCAATTATGATATATTTCCCTTTCAATTCTTCTTTTAAATATGCAAGGTTGCTCCTGAATGCTTGCTTGTCTCTTTGTGTGTTGGACCATACACATTGCATACATAATAATCAATTGAATCATCTTTTTCCTAGAACTCTGTGAGGAGCCAGTTTTAATTTTCCTTAAAAGTTTTGATAACATACTTACTTGAAAAAAAAGTCGTTATTCCTCCAGAGACGCCATTGGAGATTATAGATTTTCCATGGTTGTTTGTCTAGAAGCAGTTGGAAAGCACCAACACTTCCACATCACTCATTTTTGTCTCTTGGATGAGAAGGATGTCAGGCCTTTCTGATTTGAAGATGTCCCTTATGGCTTCCACTTTTCTTGTTCCGCCCAACCCTTTGCAATTCCAAGAGATAACTTTCATTACTTCTTATTTGTTTGATTCCCTACCATAGACCTTGCATCTGATCTCCCTATATTTTTGGATTTTTGAAGGATATTTGTTTCTTCAATATTCCACTACCTTGTAAGCTCCAATTCTCTCTCTGCTTCCTGCTCTCTGTGATATCTTTGTGAATTTCTTCCTCTGGTGTTTGGGGCTATTTCTAGGGTCTCTTATGAGCCAATTGAAGAAGATTCAAGTGATGCAAAAGAGGAGACTCTACTTTGTTTTACCCTTTTTTCCCAAGACCCACAAGGCATTGAGGAGTCCCCCATTGTTGTGTCTGTCTGATAATATCTGGGAGAAGATGAAGGGATGTTGCTTCCTGCTAAGGGATCCTGGGGTTCTGAAGTGTCCTCGACTAGGTTTACTTCATTTATGATGATTTCCCCTTCTTTTGCATTCAAAACATTGAACTGATTGCTTTTTGTGCCATCCTTTTCTCTCGGCTCTACTACTTTCCTTTTTTTTACTATGGATTCCTTGATCCAGGATTTGAGGATGCCATTTTCCTTCCTTTTTTCACTTGTTTCCAACCTTCTTCTTGATTTCCTTCGGTGTTCTCATGTACTTCCTTTGGACAATTTTTGATAAAATGGCCATACTCGTGGCATTTCTTGGATTTAAATGGCAGTTGCTCATAATCGACCTTTTGTACATGCTCCTAACCGTCCATACATACACTTACAATTTCAGGTAGCCCCTTTTCTATATCAACCTCTACACGGATCCTTGGGTAAGAGAAAAGAGGGCCTTTCGGTTCTGATTTATGAATGTATTTACCAAGAGAGTTTCCTATTGGTTGAAGTGTTTCATCATTCCAGCAGTGTAATGGGAGATGTGGGAGGCGAACCCAAACTGGTACTACAGAAGGCACATCCTTTTCTGGATCAAATGATAAGCTCCATCGATTTAGGTATAACCCCCGAGGACCCATGAAATAAGGCCCACTTCTAAAGATTAGATCCCTATCATCCTTATTTTCAAACAAAAAGGTGAAGAAGCCTTTACCACAAAATTAATGTTGTAGTCCCCTAGAGATCAATGGCATCCAGTTGTTATTGATCCAGTAATCCATTTTTTTTGGCAATGGCTAGATCCCTGTAAATTCGTCAATCAAGCCTCTCTCACTCAAAGAAAGATATTTCAACCTAGAAGCAGTTGACATGATCTGGATTCTTAGAGCGTTGGCCTGCTTAACAAAGCCATCACCTGCATCCAAAGCCAAGGGGGGGAGGAGGCATAGTTTCCACAAAATCCCTGAAGGCAGCATCCAAAGACCGCCTGCGATCCTCCAGGATTGGATCCGAAGAGTGATCCATCCCAAGCTAAACAAAGGGAACTCATGCCCTCAAAAACCTAAAAACATCCCGCACACACTCATGCAACGATCAGCTACAACATCGAGCACTCTCAGGAAGAACTCACTCTCGTGCAGCAATGATTTCTGTCAAGCCTCAAGCAACAACCAGCGATCGATCTCTCACGACAAAGGACTCGAACAGGCTGTCACCATATACACCCATCATGATTATAGAAACTCACCCTCTCTTATGTATTTTTTATTTCCCTGATTGAGTCATCCCATATGGTGTACTTTCAAATAGGTTTGAATCCCAAGTCATTAATTTCCCTTTTTTGTCAAGGGAAGTCATTCATCACCCTTCCCATGTTTGGAATATTCCTTTAGTCAAGTTTATATCTTAACCATTTATTGGCTATCTTATTACCTTATGTTGGTTAAAGGGATGTATCACTGAATTTATTTCAGTGGGTCTACTTTTATCAAACATGACACATTTCCTTTGGGAGTTTGATCTAAAGGATTATTATCTTGGTTTCCAATTTCCTTATTAGAGGATTTACTCACATTTGGCGGTAGATTATTGTTGTTGGCACATTACTAAATAATTCCTCTTGATTTTTGAATTTATTTCATTTATTCACATTTCTATGATCATAATAGTACATTGGTGTCCATTTTCATCATTGATGAGTCACCTCCCATCTTTAAGGGATTTCCATGATTGTTTTATGACTAGGTGGTTTCTCCCAAGCTATACTTCATCTCCTTATCAAATGAATATATTTGTACTTAGGGGTGTTAGTGTTATTGTTCTAGATTTGGTTGAAAAGCATGAGCATGTCAGGTGGCGCTTTTCTATATAGCATGGGAGCATATATATGGACCTTTCTTCAACCAACATTTGAGTTCCTCACATGTCTGAGATCCTTTCTAGCTTTTGGTTCTCAACTTCTTAAATTTCATGCCATAAAAAACTCCTATCTTTCTACCATTGATACTAGAGGATTCCTTAATGACGTATTGAGATTTTGATGTACCATGTCATGTCCTTCTCTTTGATGTTACATAAAGCATTTATATATTGATATATTTTGGCTTGGCCTTCCTAGTTGTTATTGCATAGATCCATTTATATGGTGTACTTGATTTATAGTTGTCATTGCAAGGATTCATTTATATGGTGTACTTGATTTAATTCATATATGAGCATGGGCATGCCCTACTCATGAAACAAAGGGAAAATAATGATTATATTACCTTTTATTGTGTTTGTAGGTAGTTTATTTCTCCCATATCCAACAATAAACTTACTCTCTAGGATCTAAAATGTCCATTTTTATGAGGATGAAAGTAATGTATATTGGCTATGTTATACTTTAATCACTTTATGAATTAGGAGACATGCGTTATTGTTGATATTTGGAATGCATTTACCAAATAATTCTACTCTCATAATGCATTTCCTGGTGGTCTTCTTGGTATGGAACCAACAAAAATGTCCTATAACATTGGATAAGTCACTCAAAATCCCCTCGTTAGGTATGTGCATGCAAGTTTTTTAGTGAAACTTGCATGTCCTGCTAAAAAACTGAAAAATTGTGTGATCCTCTTTAATTTGGTCAAACTTGATCACAATGTTCCCCATATGTGATTTAGTCATATTTGATCACTCAAAATGTGCCCAAAGCACATATATCTCAATATTATTCTAGATTGTGGGAATATTCTCCATTAAGAAAACCTTATGAGGAACCTTAATCCTATAAGAGAGCCTAATTTACACTTGATTATGGGTGTTAATCTTTGGATTGTAGAAAACTTATCACAATTCAATTCTCTTATCATCAATCAAAAGGTTTATGAAGTTTTCTCTTTTGATTCTACTTGCCTAATTTGATTGTGTAAGATTTAGGAGAGGAATACCTTAAAGACTTGTCGAAGAACATTGGACTAAAGAGAGCACTAAGAGGATTAAACCAAAGGAGAAGGGATTTGGATCCATATCGTCGCCCAATTTTATGATCTTTTGGATGCAATCTTTTTCTTCTTGTGATAAAATCTCCTTTATTTTCCCACCATATTTACATGTTCTTGATTTGGTATTTCTTATTTGAATTCTCTTGCTTTCTTTCATTAAATCACCAAGTAGATTAGAAGGTCGTTACCTTGATTACTTGAACTATCAATGGATTATATTGCATGGTAGAGAAACGTTTTTCTTGTCTCATGTGTAGGTTATTTGTAGCTAGTTGTTTTCCTCTACTTACTCCTCCAATTCAATAATAATTTGCAAACAAGTTTTTCATTTATTTTCTTCCAAACCGTAGTTTAGATATTGCATTGTTTGGAAGTGTAAAACTTCTTGATTTCTTGTGTTTTATCACTAGTATATCAATATGTTAGTGGGGAATGTGCAATATCAAACCCTATTTTAGATTTTCATTGCTTGGTAGTGTAAAACTCCTTAATTTCTTATGTTTTGTGATTGGAATATCAATATGTTATTGGGGAAAACTCTCATCCAAAACAAGCCTTAATGTACTAGTAAATCAATGTCCAAAGTTGTCAAGTACTTTTATTATTGTAGAAAATTGGCCATATAAAAAGGACTATAAAGAAAAGCTAGGAGGTGAGATGTATAACTAAGGGTTATAATATGAAAAGAAACAAGGCAGTGTTTCCAAGCACATAGAAGATGAATTTTATGCCTTGTGGTAACACAAAAGGCATAAAAATTCCTTTTGTGGAAACACAAAAGTAACACAAAATGGAGATGAACATTATGCCTTTATGGTAACACAAAATGGAATAAAGGCATACGATTATCTTCTATGGTAAGTTGGATAATTTGGATAATTGGTATTTTGATTCCAATACATCAAAAACATATGATGAACCATAATGATTGGTTTATTGATTTTGTTGAATACAATGCCATATCAAATTCAATAGTATATGGTGATGGGAAAAGTACTATGTTGAATATTGAGGTAATGTAAACATCAAGTTGAAAGATAAATATTTGATGTTTATGCATATTTGTACATACTTCAATTGAATAAAAATTTACTTGTTGTTAATGAAATTACAAATACAACATATGCTTTGATGCTATTTTTTTTTAGCATAAAGATTTTTGTAGTTGATAATCAAGGAAATAAGAAGAATGTAGCAACAAGGGTAACATAACATGGCCTATTGCAATTAGTTAATGAAAAGGAAATGAGGTGACATGTTTGGTGGGAAATTTTGGGATAAATAACAATGTCAATTTGGCATCAAAGATATTCACATTTTAGTTTTCAAGATCTTCCTTACTAATAAGGGGTAAGGTGTTTGGTTTACCAAAAATTTAGGAGTAAAGGGATGATATTTAGGAAGTTAGTTGTATTGGTCCTAACAAACATATATTTAGTAGATACATCATTTTTTTTATAGGAGTGCAAGGGTTTTCCCATCTATTTTTAGATAATAAAAAAACATATATGAAAATTGACAATCGTGGCCATAATTGTGAGTTTGATAATTTAGTGAAGTTGCATCATAAGAAGGTGCAAGGAAACCATCAAAAGTAGGTGAGTGTGGAGAACACAATGATGATGAGGTTGAAAATATTATAAATTAGGTTAAATGTAGTGCTAATTTAGAGGATATAAAGAAGAAGAAAAGGCTTACACAATGTACGTGAGATCAAAGGAGTTCTTTCAATTCAGAGAAGAATGATCAAGAAAAAAAATTAGAAAGAGAATATAATAAACATATTTGTTTTGTTTTATTTTTTTCCATTTGATGTTGATGAAAACACTGATTGGACGAAAAACCCTCAAGGAGCTTGAAGACAAAGAGGTTTCTAATGCAAATCAAGGCAATGTTGACATATAACAAGAGCTACCAAGGTGCCTTAACTGGATGAATTTAATTCTGCATCAATGATAGAGGATTTGGATTATTTAGTTAACATCGACTCTTATTTGATTAACCAATGAATAATTAGAGAGAGCATTGGTGATGTGGTGTGTTTTGCATTAGTGATGTCCATTGCAATGTTAGTTTGCATTTATAGTTGTTGATTGCCTAGAAGGACCACATACATATTTTATAGTTAGTTTGTATTTTTTCCTTGAAATATACAACACGGGGAAACCTATCGAGCACTTCCCCTCATTTCAAGGATGGTACCTAGGGTAAATTGGATACTATAATAGTTTGAGGCTTTTTCAACATGAGGCTCAAGGACACTAGGACAATATACTTATTAAGAGCCCAACATGTCACTTGTGGGAATTAAACTCGATTGAGGAGGATAACACTCCTTCTAACATTCACCAGAACTAAACCCAATTGACAATATATTTTTCTTACTTCAAATACAACAATTATGATTTGTAAAAGCAATTATGTTTAATATAAGGTCATTATGGAAGGTCGTTAGCATAAATAATTTTTTAAAGCTCGTAGTTCTATATTAGATTACTGGAAAATACATAGACTACAAAACAAGAGCACCAATGGATGACCTATCACATGGGAAACTACGTCAACCACTGATGAAACTCAAACATGTTCCAAGATAAGTATCCAAAAACCAAAAAAGAGTCCACAGAGGGAAGTCTTTCCCTACATAGGGAAACCAAGACATTCCCCTCTTGTATAGGAAAGTATAAACATAATTGTCTTAATAAAGTAACTATACCCTAACCAAAGAAAGAGTTCTTCTAAAAACCTGAGCTAAGAACACAAAATACTATAAATTAAGTGCTACAAACTTGAGGCAATTTTTATACTTTCTCCAACTAGTGGTGCTCAATTTGAAGCGATATGTTGACATTTTTTTCCAAGATGTCTAGCTTATAGTGGATGTTATTAACATCATCACAAATGATATCCATGGCCAACCTAAAACCCATTTGTTTCTGGTCTTATTCCATCAGGAGATGGCCTAGAAGAAGCTTCAAAACACAATAAAGTTCCAAACCGTGAAATGTTATTGATGCATTATTTTTCGTTGCTTAGTCCTATAGGTTCGCGAGCAGCAGGTCAATCTCATTTTGGTCCATTTTATTCCTAATATGCAAGGTCATGTCCTGAAAAAACCATCTTTCCAACTAGTGTTGACGAGTTCCTCCAGCAATTAGGCACCTAGCGCACTGTCTTAGCATTTTATTTTTACCGCCCTACACCTATATGCTATCACAAAGACACTTTGTGAGCGTAGAGAGGGAAATGAACAGGGATCAATATGCTAGGGGGATTTCCTATCAATACCATTCTCCAAACCAAAAGAATGCGCCATACATAAAAATATGGAAAGAAACTCATCATGGCACAGGACTCGTAGGTACCAAAACCCGCCATTTGTTATGAATGTTGATGGCTTGTTCAATATTACATTCCACAAAATTGAATTCCCATTAAAAGAGCTCATAACATTACTCCATGCTAACCAGNACCCCGCCATTTGTTATGAATGTTGATGGCTTGTTCAATATTACATTCCACAAAATTGAATTCCCATTAAAAGAGCTCATAACATTACTCCATGCTAACCAGATCTGCCATCACTCCATGTGCTTATACCTTCATGATGCATGGTCTATATTCCTTTCCCTTATTCTACCAACTCAGTAGAAGGGTTGGGATGTGTCCCCCTCCTCACTCCATCAAGGGAGTTGAGATTCTTATTGGAAATCTCTTGAAAATCCTTTTGGAGGACAAGATCCTCCATTTCTTTTCGATTTAGCTCATAGTGAGTTTAGAGCAAATGGACCCCTTTGTTGGCAATCTAATATGCCAGTTTATTGTCTTCATGTTTGACATCATAGGGGATACTCACAAATATGAGCAACAAAAGGGAGGCCATGTGATATAGGTCATCCTCCAACCTCCAATTGCTGGCCAGTTTTTCCATAGGGGTACCATTTTGCAAGAATTACACTATTTTTATTAGAATTTGGGAGTCAACTTCCACCACAAGCTTGATATACATGGAATCAATGACCACCAATAAGCCTTTGGAGAGTACTACTAAGTCAACAACATTATTTATTTCTTTACCAAGTAATTTTTGAAAGGGTTTCAAAATATGAACATTTCCATTCTTGATGACTCCTTCATATTTTGCAGGACCTGTATTCCCCTTGGAGGTTCCATTAAAGTTGAGTTTGATGTATCAAGGAAGGGGAGGCGACCACAAGTTTAGACCAGAGGACTAAGGAGTTTGTTTACTAGGCGAAGTAAGTAAGAGGTGTATTTTAATTTCTTGCTCCTAAGAAATTATATGTTCTCCATCATTAAATTGAAGGTCTTAGTCTGTCCAAGGGTGCAAATTCATAGTTTCCTTGATATTGTGTTTTATCTTGGCCCATATGGTATTAATATGCATCCTAGTGTTTTGGAAGATGTGGTAATTCCTTTCCTTCCATGTCTCCCAAATAAGGAATCATGGAAGCAACTACCAAATTATGTTGAGAAAAGGATTCATGAAAGGTTCATTCAACTAGTTTTCAATGGTTGAGGTGATGCTTCCATGAGCATGGTCAGTTCTGCAAAATATAATGGCTCCCCTGTCCCTTAAAGCAACAATATAGGCGCATTCATTAAGGAGGTTATTGATGGTTTCAGAAGTGGTGTTGTAGATCTGGCACACAGATGGTCCTTTGAAGCCCCGCTTGAGAAGATTGTCTCATTTCAATATGCTTCGTTGAATAGCCATCCAAGTGAAGACACCAACCTTTTCCCAGATATTGGTGGTCCATGTTTATTTCCATATTCTCTCCTTTGGGAGATCATGATGACTTGTGACTAAGAGATGATCTTATTTTAAGGAGAAGTCTTCTCTTGGTTTATAACCCCATCAAAGTATGTCTATCCTGCGTTTAATTTTTAAATTTTTAAATGGCATAGTTTAAGTTCTGTCTAGGCTTCCTCCCAATTTTCTTTGTTCTCAACCACCAAAATTTTTGGATGTAACCATGATTCAAAGTTTTGTTGATCATTCTAATGGTCCCCATAATTTCTTTACCAACAACACACCAGTATCCCTTATAATCTATTGAGTGTGGCATAGGAGGAGTCTCAACAAGCATGGGAAATTCCTGCCATTAATCTTCCCAAAATAGAGTATATTTTTCCATCTTTGATTTCCAAGAAACAATTCTTTTGAACTATATCTTTTTTTAGCCATGTTGAGTTCCATATCAGGGATCCTTGAATATTCCCATCCATTCTAATGGGATATTTTTGCTTGATTTTAGGAGCATGTTTCATTTTCCACAACTTTTCCCATGACTCATTTTTGTGGGAAGCCCATGTCCACCAAGTATTGGTGCCCATAATTTTGGTGCTTGTCTCTAGGTCAAGTAATACCAAGCCTCCAACTAGCTTAGGAAGACAAATTTTATCCTATCGCTTAAGAGCCCATTTAGGATAAGTGTTGGATCCATTCCAAAGAAAATTTCTTTGTAGATTCTTTATGGCCTTTAAGATGAACTTTGAATCTTCTATGATGAATTAAAAGCTATAGGGGATTTAATTGCAAAGTGAATTTGACTAGGACCAAATGTTTGTCCAAGTTAAGAGCTCGAAAGGTCCAACATGATATTTTTTCCTCCTACTTATCCAATAGATGTTTCTAGGATGAGTGCTTGATGGTCGAATCAATAAGGGGGGAACCTAGATACTTGGATGAAAGGGAGTCACTCTAGAAACCTAGGATATGAGTGATGTTTCTATAAGTGAGAAGAGGGGTATTAAAAAATAAGACTGGGAATTTATCCTTGTTTATGGACACCCTTGAGGGTTCCATAAATTCATTAAGGACCTATTTAAAATCACAAGCCTCTTTGACTGAGGGGTGTCCATAAGCATAGTATTGTCAAAAAATTGTTGATGGGTGTGCTTAAAGTCGTGACTGTGGATGCAGAGACCATGGATTTTCCTAGTTGGTGGAAATCAATATGTGATGACTTAGGCATTCGACCGTGAGTATGAAAAGGAAGAGAAATAGAGGATCGCCCTATAGAATGCCTTGATAAGATTTGAAGGTAGAAGAGGGGATGAAGAACAAAGCCAATGAAGAGAGGGCCATGAACCATTATGTTTGACAATGATAGAAACTGAAGGCTAGAAGGATTTCCTCAATATATTGCCAACTTAATTTGTCAAAAGTTTTTGACATATCAAGCTTAAGGAGCATGCTGGGTTTTTTATAGCTTTGAGGGAATGAATGATTTAATGAGCCAGGGTAATTCCATCAAGGATTGTCTTCCTTCCACATAGCTAGTTTGATCCATAGAGATTAGGCCAGGAAATATAGTTTTCAAACAGTTAGCAATCACTTTTGTAACTATTTTATAAATGGCATTACAAAGTGAAATTGGTTGGTACTTTTGTATATCTTTAGCATAGTTTTATTTGGGAATTAACACAAAAAAATTGAGTTGAGAGCGGGAAGAACCATAGTTAGGTGTCAGGAGTCTCACATAGTCTCCAAGACTTCCTCTTTGACAAGATATCAACAATGGTGAAAGAAATTAGTGGTTAATCCATTTGGACCTGGAGACTTCCCAGATGCCATTTACATTATTGCTCTCTTGACCTCTCTACTTTTGATGGGCCTCATTAAGTTGTCGTTTTGTTTTTGTGAGACCAATCTTGTTAAATGTCTAGTAATTTTGAGGATTGTTGAAGCTTTGAAAGAAGGTTTTTGTAAAAGGAGACAAGTTCTTCTTTAAATCTTTGTGTTTTGTTATTTTCTCCCCTTTGGAGTTGATCACAGAAGTGATTTTGTTGCCCTTTTTATTTTGAATCATGGAGCTATGGAAGAAGGCACTATTTTTAATCTTTTGTCTATCATTGAGTTTAAGTATTGAAAATATTAAAAAGAAGTTGAAGCACAAATTTCTTAATTCTTATAATATTTTTTTTTAAACAAAATGAGTAGTGTTTTTGCATTAAAACTGTGGCTGAGCCACCCATTAAAAAAATAAAACATAGAGTTTATAAACTTATGTCTCATAGAAATAGGAGCATCAACATAAACTAAGAGTCTACTACTACTTATTACAAGATATCCTCTTACTTGAGGCGATTTAACAATTCTATTACACATCCTACTACTGTAAAATTGACAAAAAAATCCGATGACACTTGTAATACATGAGACAATTATAAAAAATTGGAGAAGGATCCCTCTCCAAAGAGCATGCCTAGTAATTCTGGGTCTTTCTTGAAATCCATCCTTGCGCTAGGCTTGTCACCCGATTGGCTTGCGCATCTGCAAGTTTATTCAATTTTCTTATGACGTGAAACAAGAGGAAGCTTGAAAGCATTGATAGAAGAGAGACTACCCCGTTAATAAGTCTTTGAAGATGTAGGTCCCTTGGCTCTGACTTAGAGTGACTCGGGCCGATAAAGTTTGAAGACTCACCAAAAATTGACAGCTTAAAGATCCTTTTTTGCTTCATAATCATCAGACCTTGCAAGAGAGCAAGAGCTTCCGTTGTGTTGCTTGTGGTTCTGCCCAGATCATTTAGTTATCTTTTGTCTCTTAGGGTGATTAAGAATCCCTCGCCCTCATGTTGCTCCTTAATTTTTATAATATTAAAGTTAACATGAATATGTGTGTTATCTATTACTATTACTAATTAATTACTAGTAATTAATTGTCTATATTTCTATTTTTAATATGGAGATTTTGATTTTTGTCATGGTTAAGTTGTCTCTCTTTGTTAGGTAAACTTGACTAGGTTATGGTTTTTTATTATTATTTTTTGTTTATTATATTTTTGTAAACTTTCATTTTTGTATTATACGAGGCAAGATATAAGAATTCAATGTTTCATACAATTATTCTAAATATTATTTAAAAAATAAAATCAACTATTATTATGATCTAAAATTTAAATTTAAACGTTAAATATTAAAATTAAAAAGATCATATAAAAATTTCTTAACATGTAAAGTAAAACATCAAATTTCACCAATACCTAAGCTTTATTTTAAATCCATCTTAACCCCTCATTATTAAATATTGAAATAATGAAAAAAAAATACAATTTCTCAATTCTTATAATCCTCATTATTAAATATTGAAATTATTAAAAAAATTAAAATACAAATTTTTAATTCTTATAATATTAAAGTTAAAATGGGATACATATAAATTTATTTTATTATTATAATTAACTATTTTTGCATCGAGAGGCGCTCTACAGCCCAGTATGGTTGCGCCGAGAGGCGCTCTACAGCCCAGTATGGGGTAGATCTTGTAACGTTAACGTTACATAATGTTATGTCAGCTATAAAAAAAAATAGAACATAGTGTTATGTCGGCTATAAAAAAAACACAATATGGGGGAGATGTTGTAATGTTTTTACTTAACAAAATAATAAAAAATGTTGGCCTTGCACATGGTTTTAAAACCATAAACCATGTGGTTTTAAAACCATAAACCATGTGCATGGTTTTAAAACCATGTGCACATGGTTTGCACATGGTTTTAAAACCATGCACATACGTAATAAATGTCGGTCGGCCAGAAAAAAACCTAATATGGGGGAGATGTTGTAATCTTCCTAACTAACAAAACAATAAAAAAGTAAAAATTTAATTATCTGTAAAAAAATATGGGTGAGGAAAAAAACACAATATGGGGGAGATGTTGTAACGTTTTTACTTAACAAAATAATAAAAAAAGTTGGCCTTGCACATGGTTTTAAACAAACCATGTGCATGGTTTTAAAACCATGTATGAGGAAATATTGTAATGTTAGTTCATAACAAAATAAAAAATAATAAAAAATATTATATGTGGGCCATAAATAATATTAAATATTAATAATAAAATATTATATGTAGACCTTAAATAAAAATGTATCTTTTGGTTTGAATCAAATCAATGGATACCTACAAAGAGATTTGATCCCTCTCGGCGCTTGATAGAGCCTAGGATTTGGATCTACGCTGGTCTTTCTTTCAATTTAGTTAATTAAATACATATTTTATATACATTATTTTATTAAACCTATTTTACAACAAAATTAACTAAATCAATTTTATATTTTTAATACTTTATTATTTTTAGTCTCTTTGTTTTGTTTGCCATTCAAAATAATATGTAAAAATTAATGCTTGTATTTAAAATTTTAAAAAATATTCAACAACTACAATATCCTTACCGTTACCACTATAATCCAAGGTCGATGAATTACTAGATCAAGAAGAGGATATTCAACAACTACAATATCGTTACCGTTACCACTATAATACAAGGTAGATGAATTACTAGATCTACACCTCTTCTTGGAACATTCAAAAGTGTTAATTCATTTTATAATTAAAAAATAATTTTAAATGTTTCAAAATGTTTAACTTTTCTTTTTTAAATTAATATCAATATTGTGTTTTTTGTTTTTATATTATTGACTTCAATTATTTATTTGTTTATTTTAAACTTATGTATTATATTACTCAGACCGTCCCCACTCAATTTAATCTCACTATATATGATATGATACTGACTCCCATAAACGATTGAAATTCAATAAATTAATTTTAATTCAATATCAAATCTTGTATTTTATTGAATTTAAATGAGTTACATAATCGCCACTTTTAATAGCACTACTCATTCACAGTTAAGTAAACTTTCTACTGACCATTTGCACCGATTGGACGATCAGCAATGCGTGATGTGACAGCTCACGCAAGCCAGGTCGTCTAATCGGTGCAAATGATCGGATAAGTAGGTTACTCCGTTCTTTACTCGTAAAAAGACATAAATAGTATTATATTGTTAACATTTATTCATGTAACTACCGTCATTTGTCATAAGTTCAAGCATGCACATAGTGCACAGAAAAACATAAATAGTATTGTATTGTATCAATAGCACTACTCATTATATTCATTGAGAATTCTTTACTCGTCTTAATACATAAATAATATTGTATTATTAACATTTATTCATGTAACTACATTTGTCATAAGTCCAAGCATACACATAGTGCACATAAAAACATAAATAGAATTATATTGTATTAATACCACTACTTATTATATTCATTCAGAGTTCTTTACTCGTGTTAAGACATAAATAGTATTGTATTGTTAACATTTATTCATGTAACTACTATCATTTGTCATAAGTCCAAGCATACATATAGTGCACAGAAAAACATAAATAGAATTTTATTGTATTAATACCACTACTCATTATATTCATTCACAGTTCTTTACTCGTCTTAAGACATAAATAGTATTGTATTGTTAACATTTATTCATGTAACTACTATCATTTGTCATAAGTCCAAGCATACATATAGTGCATAGAAAAACATATGAAATAACAACTTTTCTATATTACTAGCACAACTTGATATTCTTTATGGCTCACAACTTGAGCTCAATAACTTAATTCTTCATACAAAAACATATAGTGGTATGAAAATTATTTAACGATCTAATGATTTAAATTGTCAATATGAAGAGAACGTAAAATTATGAGGTACAAGGGGAGATAAAGATAGTGGATTTTCAAACTCGTTTTTTGCTCCAAGAAGATTGATGCTTCGGCTCTGGTTCGTGTCTGGGAGGGTCTGGACTTTGGATCGTGCTTCCTTGATCTTGTATTGACAGCAGATCTTCGTCGAAGAGTTTAGAGCTCCGGCTCTAGCACAGTTTTTGGAGGAATTCTTGATTGTTGCATACCATTTTGCTGCAAACGTTTTCTTGGCCATTCTGGTTCTCGTGGATTGCTTGTGGCTTGCCCGTTGGTTGCTTCTGGCTCGTTGGTGGTGTCTTCTGGCTTCCTGGAGATTCTATCCTCGTTAAGTTGCTTCTTAAGGCTCTTTGCCTGGGTGCTAGAGCTTTGCTCTCCTTCTCTGGTTCTTGAATTGTTTGCATCTCTTTCGTTTGGGAATATTTCTCTTTTGCTCTGTCTTGGAGTCTATTCGATCCAGCAAAATTTTTTGCTTTTCCTGGAGTTGTTGTGGAGCTAGTTAATTTGTAGGTTTCTTGGAGGTTTGGGCTGGATTTTGGGATCTTGTCTGGGATTCCTCATGGATTCTAGTGGTGATCCTTCCCCTCTTCCTCCAGAATTGCTTGCTTTCAAAAGACTGGTAGCTTCCAATGGTAAGAGGAAGGGTAGCTCTCTACTGTAGCAATTTGTGAAGAAAATGGATATTCCAACCGTGAATTGCCAGCTGAGAGACCTTTCCAGACGGCTTTGAATCTTTCTGAACGTGGATTAATTGGTTAATTCATGGGGCTCTAGCCTTCTCCTAAGGAAATTGATGGATGGGTACAACGTAATTGGAGGCCTTTGGTTTCTGAAGGAATTTGCAATCACTTGGTCGACAGGGGGTTTTTTGTCTGTGTATTTGATTCAGCTGAAGACAAAAACCTCATTTTTCGAAATGGCCCCTACTTTATGGGTCCCCAGGGACTCTATTTAAACAAATGGACACCCGACTTTGATCCCACTTAGGATGTTCCTTCAGCTGTACCGGTTTGGGTTCGGCTTCCTCACCTGCCACTCCACTGTTGGAATTTGGAATCATTGGAAACCATTGGAAATAAATTAGGAAAATATATTAACAGGGCAGAAATTAAAGACCAATACTCGTGTGCAAGAATTTGCGTAGAAGTTGATTTAGAGACTGGGTTTCCTGAAGCGATCAAACTAAATGTGGCAGATTGGTCTCATATTCAGGAGCTTGATTATGAGCAGCTTCTTTTCAAATGTCACCATTGTCATGGTTATGGCCATTTTGATAGGAACCATAAGAAGAAAGCAGAAGAAACCCCTGTCCTTTAGAAGGTTGAGCAATGGACTCATATTCAGAAAGCTGGTTCTTATAAGCAAGGTAACAAATCGAAAGGAAAAGAACCACTTCCAGGGACTAGAGCCAATTCTGATGAGAAGAAGAACTATCCAAATCAAGATGCAGGAAATTCAATATCCTCTAATATGTTTGTTGCCTTGTGTTCTTTGGAAGACCATACTCCTTCTGCCCTCGAAGAAGGTGAGATGCTTCCTTCAGAAGTGTTATTCAGTGAAAGTGAATAAAATATTGGGAATATAGAGATCCTTGTTCCTAGTCAATCTCCTTGTGTTCCAATCCTCCAAGAAAATCTCAAATCCCCTTCAAGACTCTCTTCTTCTCCTTCATATGTTGAAATTCTTAAGAAAAAGTTGGTTGATTCATCTGGCTCCTTTGATGAAGATGCAATTGAGCAATCTTTAAAAAAGGCTGGTATAAAGTCTCGTAAAGATATTAGAGAAGAAGAAGCGGAGCGTTTGAAAATGCAGGGATATCAAGCTACCATTGAGATGACTATGGGCAGAAGCAAGCGGAACAGACCTCAAAAGGGTGGAGCAAATCCCTCTGGTACAGGTAAATAATGCAGATTACTTCATGGAATTGTAGGGGATTAGGGAATCCCAAAAAAGCAGAAGATGTGAAAGGTCTTCTGAGAATGGAACCTACAGAAATTCTATTATTGTAAGAGACTAAAATTGATAAGAATTCACTTTTATTTCTAAGCAAGACTAACTAGAAATTGAACAATGGTATTGTTGTCAGTGCTCGGGCACTTGTGGGGGCCTAGAAACTATTTGGTCAGAGGATAAATTTACCTTACTCTCCTCTTTTGCTTCTCAACATTGGATCTACTACGAGCTTCTATGTTCTGCAAGTAAGCTTACTATTTCCCTTTTTAATTTGTATGTCCCTATAAATCATGTTGAGAAGAAGGACTGTTGGATATCCCTTTTTAAATTTCTGGAAACAAAGTCCCTTCGAAACATCATTGTGGAAGGGGATTTAAATATCATCTTTGATCCTAGTGAAAAAAAGGAGGTGTGTTGGGTAAAGACCCTCTGCTAAATTTTGTTGAGTCCATTCTTCATACTTGGGATCTTCTGGATTACAAACCAAAGAGGGGACGATTTACTTGGACCAATAACATGGCTAGGTCAGATAGCATTCTAGCTCATTTGGATCGCTTCTTGGTGCAAAGCTCTTTGCTAGATAAGAATTTTCTTATTTCTTCCAAAAAAATTCCTAAGATTTCTTCCAATCATCATCCTATTTCCTTGCTTGTGAAAGAAGATGAAGATTACGGACCAATTCCGTTTCGTTTCAGCCCATTATGGATTGAGCGTGATGGATTTTGGGATATAGTAAGTGAAGTTTGGTCTCATTACATGAATGGATCTCCTGGCTTCATTTGGGAGAAAAAACTTAAAAAAACTAAGTACACTTTGAAAGCTTGGATTAAGAAACCTCTTTCGACTTCAACTAATAGCAGAAAAGAAAGTGTGAAAGTCTTAGCAGATATTCAATTCAGCTTGGGGTAAACTGAAATTTCAAAATTACTTTTGTTACTCGAGAATCTTTCTAAAGCTAATTCTTTTCAATCCTTTTGTCATGAAGAAGAAAATTTGCATCTCAAGTCGAGAAGCTTATGGTTGCAAGCTAGTGATAAAAATTCAGCCTATTTTCACAGACAATGTTGATTAAGAATTTCCCGTAATCATATATCAGAATTTTTTTCTACTGAGGGAGTAGCTATCAAAGGTCAAATGGATCTTAAACAGGCTGCTAACAATGATTTTCATCAGCCTTTTTCTGAGGATGGCGTTACAGACAAAGCATCCAATATTGAATTTTTATCTTTTATTCCATCTATGATTTCTGTTGAGACAAATGTTGACCTTATAAAACCTTTTTCTGAGCAAGATGTTGTGGAGGTTATCTAGGGTATGGAGCCAAATAAAGCTCTTGGGCCAGATTGTTTTTCCATTCACTTCTACAGAATTTGTTGGCTATTTATAAAGCATGATTTGCTTCACATGATTTCCTCCTTTATTACGAAAGCTAAAGTTGGTGGATGTACCAATTCTACCTTTTTAGCCTTAATTCCCAAGGAAGTTAACCATGCATCCTTTAATAGGTTCTGGCCTATCTCCCTTTGCAATGCCTCCTATAAAATTCTGGATAAACTTTTAGCTAACATACTAAATCCTTTGCTAGGATATTTAATCTCTCCTCAGCAGGGGGGGTTTGTTAAAGGACAAAATTTACTAGACAATGTGATCCAGGTGCAAGAGGCCATTCATTCCAGTTTCCAAAGGAAAGATAAAGGTATGATCATTAAACTTGATATGAAAAATGCATTTGACCGTGTCAAGCTCTCCTTTCTTTACCAAGTTCTACTCACATTCAGGTTTAGTATGGATTTTGTTAGTTTGATAAAATCTTGTACAAATAGGCCTTGGATTGCTCCTCTTATCAATGGTAGACCTTCCAATTTTTTTCAAGCCTCTAGAGGATTGCGACAAGGGTGTCCTCTATCACCCTTCCTTTACATATTGATGATTGAAGCTTTAAGCAGAATGTTGTCTACTGAAATGGCGATAGGTGCTATTCCTGATATCAGGGCTACTAGAGGAGTGGAGCCTATCAATCATGCGCTCTTTGCTGCAGATTCTCTTCTCCTTGGTGGGGCTTCGGTTAAAATTGCTCGTGCCTTTAATGGTATTCTTCAAAAGTTCTGTACAATCTTAGGAGCCTTGCTTAACAAATAAAAAAGTGTTGTATACGAGTGGAATGTGGATCATCTGAAAAAGTTTCAAATTGCTAATTCTTTGGGCTTCCCTGGTTATGACCAATGGGATAAGATCAAATACTTGGTTCTTCCCTTGACCTTGGGTGTTATCCATCCTTCGCTTTGGCTTGAAGTTTTGAGCAAACTAAAAGCCAAAATTGTCTCTTTGGGAGAACACTAGTTGACGAAAGATGGAAAGTTGGTTTTAATAAAGTCGATTCTTTCTTCTCTTCCTATTTTTTAGTCTTCATTGCTACTTGCCCCCAAGTCCATCTTAGTGCAGGTAGCCAAGATTCTCAGGGATTTTCTTTTGGAACGGTGGAAAAGGAAACCAAAGTAAAATTTATTTGGTCAATTGGGAGACTATTAAAAGACCTATAGCTGAAGGCGGTTTGCAAATAAGAGTCCTGAATCAGCTAACCTTTCCTTGGGTGGAAAGCTTGTTTGACAACTTTTTACTGATAAGAATCATCCAATTAGCAAGCTCTTTTTGATGAAATATCTTAAAGGTGGATCCTTGAGAACTATAAATTCAGGTAAGCTTCCATCAGGTACTGTTATTTGTAATTTGTGCAGGAAAAGTTTAAATCTAATTTAGTAGCATCTATATAGAATTCCAGGTAATGGGAAAGGAATTTTTTTGGGGGATGACAAGATTCTTGGGCATCCTCCTCTTTCCTCCATAAATTCGCTTTCTGAGATCAAATTATGGCTATCTAACAAAGGTTTCCTTCGATTAGCAGACATTTTCTCCTGGGATTGCGCGGGGAATTGGGCTGGCTGGAATTTTGTGGAAATGCCTGATCAGTTTATGCCAGATCAATCATTATTGATAAATTCTCTGTCTAGTTTGGCCCTTGTCCATCGCTCCTCGAAATATAAATGGGGTTGGGGTTCAACTGGTGTATATTCTGTTGGTGATGGATTTTTATCAATTCAAGCTTCCCATACTTCCTTGCTCAACCCTACGCTATGGAAATCAATTTGGTCTCCCTACGGTCTGCCAAAGGTAAAAACAAATTCTTGGCTTCTTATGCATCAAAAGGTTTTGACTAGTGAGAATTTGGTTAAATGTGGGTTCCTCGATCCTTTCCGTTGTTGTCTATGCAAAGAATCTTTTAAATCGTTTGACCATTTATTCGTGGACTGTGTATTCACCCAATTTGTTTGGAGTTTGGTCCTAAAAGACTTCAAGATTGCATCTCCCTCTGGCATAATTGTTATGGTTCTGTACTCTTCCTGGAAGGAAAGGCTTCTAGCGTCCAAAGGGAATCGCGTTGGATGGTCGAATACCTGGCATATTATCCCTAAGAGCGTATGGTGGTCGGTTTGGCTGGCATGAAATGATCTTCATTTTAATGACAGGTTGTGGTCTTCTGCTGATGTTGCGAACAAAGTCAATCTACAAATCTTTGAAACTTTTAGGAATTGTTGTTGTTCTATTCTGAAAGAGCTTTCAAAGTAGATGAGATGTATTGTAAAATGCAAATATTTAAAAATTTCCAAACCGATGTCATCTCCTCCTTAGCATGTGAGACTATCTACAGATAATTTTTCTCTTTGGTGGAAGAGTAAGGGAGTTGCTTCAATTTTCTTTAATGGTGCATCTAAGGGGAACCCTGGTGTTGCAGATGCTAGCGGTTTAATATTCTCTCCGGTCAGTGAGAAAGACTCTTGTTTATGTTGGGGCTTAGGAATTTGTTCTAATAACCAAGAAGAGAGTTACAACATTCTTATGGCTTGCCAAATTTCCAAGAAGATTGGTCTCAAGAAAATTCAAATTTTTGGGGATTCAGAGGTCTTGATAAAATTGTTAAACTCTACCTCTCAGTTTAACAAGCCTTCATTGGATAAAACCTTGCAGCAAATTTGTAACTTCTTGAAATACTTTGAGAGTGTCTCTTCTTTTCATATTCTAAGAGATCTGAACAACCAAGCGGATTCTTTGGCTAATAAATCTTGTCTTCTGCCTCTAGGAAGCTTCAGTTCCAATGGAGAATCTTGTAGTTTTCAGTCGCTACCGTAATTGTTCATATGTGTGAGAGATGATGTTGAAGATGTATAATTTTTATCCTTCATGAATATTGTTTTAATTCTTGGTTCTATATAAGTTATATTCTGACCTTAGTGTAATTGGTTGATCTAGCTATTGCAACTTAAGTCCAAGATTTTTCCAAAATATCATAAAAAATAAAAAATATACCAATTTGAGTTTTAAAAAAAATTGTGAGGTACAGGGAAAATATATGCAAAGTATGGAATTTAAATCTAGGAAAGCGTGAAATTGTGTTAAAGGAAACTAATATAATTCCTAAAAATAACACACACGACTGAAATTGAACCTAATTACGAAAGGGAAAAATCATTTATAACAAATCACACGTAAAAAAATGACAAGTAACAAATACCAAATGACAAATAGATGTGAGCTCACATGAAATCTAAATTAACCACTCAAAATTATAAATCTATTATGGAGAAATCAAAATAATTATTCTAAAACGTCAAATCCAATACAAAATGATCAAATCCATGACTAGCTCTCAAAAAGACAAACTATTTCTCTATTTCTCTATTTCTAGAGAGGCCTCCACTACTCTCTTTCAAATGAGGAAATAACCATATTATTCATACATGGGTTCTTTGAAAAGAGGATAAATGTAGATCCACTTTTCTCTCAACCTATTTTCCATAATTACAAAATATTTATCCCTTCAAATCCTCGCAAATATTGGATGAGATATTCTATCCATATTTCCATGATCCACTCTTTGGAATAAACTTGAATCATTATCTCCAAATATTAAAAAGATGGAGGAAATATTTGAGAAGATTTTGAATGATCCTTTCTTGAAATATTCAAATATTCCTACACATTTACAAAGCTCACACAACTTTGAGATATAAATGAAAATATGTCAATTTTTTAATATTTAATCACAAATTCTCTTAAAATACTTAAAAATAAATAAATTGGAAAATAACAAGGTAAACCCATATTTATTTATGAAAATGGTATAAGTAATGGTTAATGGAGTGATGAATAGGGATGAATGTGAGGAATAGCGAAGGGAAAACAAGATGAAAATGCGACATTTGGGTGACCCAATATCTCCCCCCAACTGAACTTGTTGCATGTCCTCATGCAACTGTGCATAAATTTTTTGGCATCTTAACTTTGCTTTGCATGATGATGTTTTTAATAATAATCATTCCATGAGTGAAATACATAAGCATCAGCTGATTTTACTTATGGTTGGCTTTTGTGTGACAACCACGAATATCACAAATGTTGGTTCTTGTGTTTACAACATTCATTTCTTTTACTTGGTTCTTGTGTGGCAACCATGAATGTGACAAATGTTCGTTCTTGTATTAACAACATTCATTTATTTTAATTTTTTTCTTGCTACAATAAATAAGATTTGAAAGTATACATACACTGGAAATGATAAGCCATCAATGCACACTAGAAAACATTTTCTTCATGTTATGAATCATGCCAAAAATAGATCAATATTTGGAATCAAGTTGTAACAAAGTGTGATTTGGGAGAGACATGTTGGTTAATGGTAAATGAGATGATGGCATGGATAAAATGGAATCAAATGGTAATGAATACACCCCCCCGCCGCCCCCTCCCGCCCAACGGAAGATGTTTTAGGTTAATGAAAATAGGAAAGGCAATGTAACATGGTGAGGGAATTTTCCAAATATATTCATTTCTAGCATTCAAGGAATTACATGATTAAAGATTATAAAATAATATAACTCCACTTACCCAAAAAGATGATGAACTGTGCAATAGGAATGTGGCTAATGCGGCTGCTGGATCATGGATTGGGAAGTGAAGGAATCTGAATTGCTTGGTTGTATGAGTCAAAAGTTGAAAGTGGAATTATGGTACTCTCATATGGCTGGAAGTATGCTGCTGAAAAAATGCTAATGGAGTCATGAAAAGTATATATAGTCTTCACCTACTACAAAACCCAATGGCACAATTCTTACCATGCGAATAAATGTGTAGATGTCAAGCATGGAAATAAGTCATTGGATTACTGACCATTGATGAATATCGTTAACCAATGCGAGTAAATCTTGTCATTAATGTCAATGAGTGCCAAGGTACCCAAGTACATCCTGCGAAGTGCGAATAAAGGAGTTGATGTCGAGCCACTTGCAATATCTAATGATTAAGAGACATTAATGTATTCCCATGGTTGTTAGCAAGAGAAATTTCCATTAATGCATGCAAGCATCAAGGTACTAAAAAGAACTCTACTCTTTATCCTAGATAGTGGTTGAGGTCGATGGAGCAAGACTTGTTGAAAGGTGGGCCTTAAGGAATCCCACATCAGTCAACATGAGTTCCTACAAAATGATTGGTAGGACTATAGATGAAAATATCTCATGATCAAACAGTTTTTATGGCAAGGAAAACAAGGCAATGTAGTCATGGAAATGAAGTTGGATGGTTTTATTCATGACGCAAAAGATGCACAAAAACAAAGCAAAAATGTATGCGACTCAAAAAGGTAGATATGTGTAAAGTCATACGGAAGTAGCGATGGATAAAAAGTTTCATGCCAACTACATAGGAAATGACAAAGTAGACTTCAACATGGATGATTGATGAGCTTTGGAGGAGATGGGTAAATAATAATGTCATGACGCAAATGGTTTTTGAAATGCTTCTTATGACAGCAAATGGTGTGACATGTGCGATGCAAAGCTTAACTGCTTCAATCTGTCGATAAAACTTGTTTTCTGAAAAGTTTAGTGATTCTTGTAAATCGCGTTTGCATGAAGTTTGATTGTCTTCAAACCTGCAAAAGGTTAGCACTATTCCTACAACAAAATTTGTGAGAACATCAAAGAAACATATTATGCAGGAAAAATGCATGCTTTAGAAAATCAAATTTAAAATGAAATGCATTTTTACCTATTACAATGACATTCTAGTTTCCTCGTCAATTCCTATTTGAAGTGACTTAAAGAAACATATTAGTGCAAATGTAAGAACATAGTTCTAATATTGTTTTCAAGAATGGTAAATTCTATTTACCAAATTCTTAGTTGTTTTATATTTTTTATTTTATTTTATTTTTTTCTAGATTTTGTTTGTTTACAAAAACACTCTTTTAAAACAATGAGAACAAACCAAATATTTTTATGTGTTTTTTTTCACTTTATGTATTTTTTTTTTAATTCAACATAAAACCAAAGCAATAAAACTTTGTTTTGTTTGTTCTTGGCAATGTCGACATTGACGTAGGATGTTTTCATGATGTATTTGCTATTCCAATATTGTTAGCTGAAACAAAAACCAAAATTGGATGAATTTATTAATCGAGCTTCAACCGATACATGCCTGGCATAGGCATTTGTCTGATCACTTGAAATGTGTTAGGGTACACAGGGTACTCCCAAAATACCGAACACCTTCAGATACTGCTTCACACAAAAGATCACAGATCAACACACCGATGTTTGTCACGTGGTTAAAACCCTTGAGAGGGAAACAGTCCATGGCCCTAGCCAAATAGCTACTTGGAGCAATTTATTATGCAAAAGAAAAAAAGTTACATGAGCTTCTCATAATCGATCAACTAGCCAAGGACCCTTCTATGCTCTTTAAATAGAGATCATAGACCAATCAGGTGTTAAGCCACAGATCAATGGTAGGTATGATCTAAGAGAAGTTGAACCGTCGGATCACTCTATGTCTAGAACATATCGTGACTGTCGGATTAGAATATTTACAAATGCATACTAATGCATACTAAAGAAACACACTTTTACCTAACAGATATATTACACAAGTTGATCTTAACTAACTCCTAAGTGTCTAAATATCCTAACATCCCCCCTTAAGAACAACTTGGATAGGATTGAAGGATTTACAAAAGTGACACTATTAGGAGAAGGAAGGAGGCATTAGAGCCTATCCCCCCTTAAGGACACATTCCTAAAATCCTAACATAGACCGAAGTTTAGAAAACTTCGCTTCTGTAAGAGACTTGGTGAAGATGTCAGCAACTTGATCATCTGTAGGACAATAGAGCACTTCAATAACATGATCATGAACAAGATTTCTGATGAAGTGCATGTGTAGCTCAATGTGTTTGATGTGCTGATGTAGAATTGGATCTTTGGCAAGCTTGATGGCACTTTGATTGTCGCACCAAAGTGGAGTAGGTTGCTGCTGCTCGAATCCAAACTCTGAAAGGATCTATCGAAGCCATAAAGCTTCCTGACTGGCATTAACTGTGGCTCAATATTATGCTTCTGTTGAAGAAAGAGCAAGAGCTTGTTGTTTCTTACAAGCCCAAGTGAAGGGTCCAGATCCGAGACTAAAAACATAACCTGCAGTAGACTTCTGATCATCAGGATCACCGGCCCAATCTGAATCAGTGAAACCAACCAACAAAGGTTCCCCCCCTGTACTGTAATGAATCCCAAACTGAATTGTACCTCAAATATATCGAAGTATTCTTTTTGCTGCTTTCTAGTGACTTTCATGAGGAGTTTGCATGTAACGGGCAACACGACCAACGGCAAAGGAAAGGTCAAGACGAGAATGAGTCAAGTATAAAAGACTGCCAACAAGCTGACGATACAAGGTGGCATCTACTTCAGGGGAAGTACAAGTGGTAGAAAGTTTGACTCCAGACTGGAAGGGAGAAGGG
>LPNX011150203.1:168015-222221 GCA_001517045.1 Pseudotsuga menziesii
TATTTTTCACTGAAAAAATTGCCAAATTATTATATAAATGATACAAAATCCTTGGAAATTAAAATAATTTTTTTAAAATATCGCCAATCATTTTATAGTTGGCGTTTTAAGAATTGGTAATATTCGCCAACATTTATACACTTTTAAATAAGTATGGTTCCTTAAAATCATCCCTGTTTGGGGCTAGGCCATAACCCCGTAAACTTTCCAATGAGGGCGTTTTCTGCTAGAAGGAGGGCAAGATTGCAAGGCTCCTCTGGAGATAGCTCTAGAGAAGGGATCTCCTCCATCTTCTTAACAAACTTAGACGAGAGAGAAGGCTTGGATTTAGGTCCTGCCGAACGGACTAATGCTTTGAAAGCTTCCAATGGATCTTCTCCCATCTCATTAATCAGATCTGGGGCCATCGTAGCAGGGCGGCGACCACCAGAAGATAGGAGCCAACACCACTGCTCCAAAATGCATGCAATGAATGCTCAAAAACGCCAATCCGTGGCCCAACTCAGCAAACCCTTCGGCTGCTACAGACAATCCGCGCTCCTGCAAACAAAGAACCAGAACGAAGGCAGCTAGGGTTTAGGCCCTAGCCGCATTGAAACGCCTCGTTTCATTCCGCCGGGGAGAGAAAAACCCTTCCAAAAAACCTAATGATCATCCATACGCATTGAAGAGGGTTTCAATTCAAGGGGTGGAATTTCCTTCCATTGGGAAGAGCCATTTCCTAGTTGAGTTAGGGCATGCCATCTGATGATAGCCAAAATCCAATCAAACCTGTGCTAGGGTTTTCTCCAACTACTCTTCTTGAGTCCCAAGTTTTTCACATCACATCAAAATCAAAAGGAAGTTAAAATTGTTAACATAAATATTCTATAAGGATCATGATAATCATATAATGACACTTAAGGTTTTTATGAACCAAACTTTATATTAAATTATTATAATGTAATAAAGATACATAATGAGCTAATCAACTTATAATGACTTAAGTGATTTGTTAAGTGTTAGGATTTGGGAGTTGTATAACTTATTTCTTATATATTTCTTTTCTCTATCATTGAATTTATATATTCAATTTAAATCCATCTTAATTCCTCATTATTAAGTATTGAAAAATTTAAAAAGAAGTGAAGTTCAATTTTCTTAATTTTTATAATATTAAAAAAAAACAAAATGAGTAGTGTTTTTGCATTAAAACTATGGTTGAGCCAACCATAAAAAATACATCATAGAGTTCATAGAGTTATGTCCCATAGAAATTGGAGAATCAATATAAACTAATAGCCTACTAATACTTATTACAAAAAATCCTCCCTCATGAGGAGATTTAACACTTATGTTGCACATCCTACTACTGTAAATTTGATAAAAAAAATCCTAACATCTTAAGACACTTGTAATACATGAGACAATTATGAAAATTAGAGAAGGATCCGTCTCCATAGAGCATGCCTAGTAATTATGGGTATTGCTTGATCCTTAGGAGTTTCCTAAGACCTTATTTTACTGAAGCTCGAGGAGACCTAGACACCTTTCTAAGTTTTGAATTGTCTTTCCTTGAGCATTGATTTTTTGTGCAACTTAGTTACTATTCTTGGTGCTCCCTTCATTCCCATGCAACTTCCCATTTGAGCTGTCAGAAATGTTCTTTGTAAGCTTGTTCATTGAATTTCAGGTGGTGTTTCAACGTGGACACTTTATGACGCAAAACCTTCATTTCATATGATACTCTCTTCACACCATGACCAAATAACAGTTTGGGCTTCTCTCACTATCTTCCATTGCTAATATTTCACCCACTTCTACCAACTTTATGCACCTTGATGTCTCACTGGTTAAGTACATGTTCCTTCATACCAATTACCCATAGCACTTATGTGATTTTGGAGCCACATCCATTGCATATGCATGGGTTTTAATTTCCACCTCCCACTCAATGTCATGATTTGCTTGTCATGATGTATTGAGATTGCCTTACTTGCAACACATTTCACATCACAATTTTATATAGAAGCATTGAAGTCCATCTGTAGAGAAAGGGCTAAAGAGGTTATTCCATACCAAGCAAAACAAATCAATCTAGGAAACTCCACTTGCTGATTTGAAAGACCATATAAATACCAGGATTTAGATTTATGTTTGGAGATAGGCATGTGTTTTATCTTTTTCATGCCACATGGATGTCATTAAGACGAACACCACATCTTTCTTAGAATACATATTTGACTGGTTTAGGGGATTTTTCAAAAGTGGAAGCTTCAATCATCAATCGAAATCCATCCTTGTGCTAGGCTTGTCACTCGATTAGCTTGGGCATCTACAATCTTATTCAAATTTCTTGTGACGTGAAACAAGAGGGAGCTTGAAAGCGATGATAGAAGAGAGACTACCATGTTAATAAGTCTTCAAAGATGTAGGTCCTTTAACTTTGCCTTCAAGCGAGTCATGCTTACAATGTTTGAAGAGTCACACAAAATCCACATCTTAAAGATCCTTTTTTGCTTCGCAATCCTAAGACCTTGCAAGAGTGCAAGAGCTTCCACTTTGTTGCTTGTGGTTCTGCTATTTAGTGATCCTCTATCCCTTAGGGTTAAAGAGAATCCCTCCCATTTCTACTGTCCCTTAATTCTAATAATATTAAAGTTAACATAGATATATATAACTTTATTTTATTATTATAACCAACTATTTTATATTTCTTTTTATTATTATAATTTTTTTTAATTTCATATTTTCTTTCAATTTAATTTATTAGATACAAATTTCATTTACATTTCTCTCTATAATTATTTTACAACAAAATTAACTAGATCATTAAACCTTATACGTAGGCTTCAATTTAAATCCATGTTAACCCATATTAAAAAAAGTTAAATATAAATTTCTTAATTCTTATAATATTTTTTTTTCCATAGAAAAATATCGTAATTGTATTTATAAATGGAATTACAGTCTTCAGATGAACCAATATCAAAAACTGAATATTGCCCATTATAAAAAATGTTACTTACATAATTCTTAAACCTGACCTGAAACAGATATTAAGAACTTCATACAGATTTCATACAATCATCAATTACAAATTACATACATTTACCATAGCTCTCATATTCATCTTCATCATTTATGATCAATTCCATGTGCTCATATGCATATCGCTACCTCAAAAACTTTGCTTAACTAAAAGAAGAAAAGTTCAGTTCAGCTCATAGACATCCACAACAATTCTCATTCACATGTCCATACAAACCATCATCTCAAAACAGTATTCAAAGACACATATCTGACCAGCCAATCAAGATTATCCCTCACATGCCCATATAATGCATATCGCCACATCAATAAAAATTTTGCAAAAAGTTTAGTTCATCCCATAGCGTGCACATCAAAACTTCTCAAACATCACCAATCCATATACAAACCAAATTTGGCATCCATAATCATAGATATGACCAGCTAGTCATAAACATAAACAAAATGGAATCTTCTCCCAAAGCTTAAAAAACCAAAACAGACTCATATCTTTCAGTATCCTGGTGTTCGGTACTATTCCAATATCCAACCTAAACATTGGATCAATCTTTTGCTAAAACATCTGCAATAGAATTTCTTTCTCTGTAAATATGCTTATACTCCACAGACTCAAGTATGTCAGCAATTCTGTTGACTTCATGAAGAATCTGAGCAAGCTAAATATTCTGAATTATATACTTACCAGAGACCCAATTAATAACTAGTTGGGAGTCGCCAAAAACTTGCCAAATAGTTAGGTGTTTATCCAAGGCCAAAAAAAGGAGAAGCTTTAATCCAAAAAGCTCAGCAAATTTGTTAGTGACAACTCCCAAACCTGCTTTAAAGGAAAAATAATGATCATCATAAATGTAGAGCATACCACCTGCTCCACAAATTTTTGGATCACCAGCTGAAGGTCAATCAAAATACCCCCAAGGGAAATATTTATCAATAACTTCCTCAGCAACATATCTAATTCTTACCATAATTTTATCTTGAGGAAAATTACTCAACAGACCCAAACAGAGAGAAGAAACCTGAAGTGGCGAGAGAGTATAATCATCAAAGCAACTCTGGTTTATTGCCTTCCATAAAAACCATAATACTATAACAGGTAATGACCTAATGTGCTTCACTTCCGCATTAAGACACCAGGTCTTAAGGAAGGAAATCGCCGAATTTCCACTCCATAAATTTTTTATTTTTAACTTGGATTCAAGTTCATACCAAACACTTCTGGAAAATGAACCTTCCACACCCAAATGAAAGTTAGACTCGGAAGCCATTTTGCACAAATAACATCTTCCAGGTCCTTCCCCGCCCTTCCTATAGATAACATCCCAAGTTAATTCCTTATCAGAGAGTAAAAACCGGCAGAATAATTTTTCCTTAAGAGGGCATTTAAACATCCATAGGACCTTCCATCACCATGAATATTCCACCTCATTCCTATCCAAAATCATTTGAAGATAACCAACTTTTGGAGAATACACCCTAGATTTAGCCTAATTACATACTAGAATATCGACAACATAAGATAATCTGACATGACTAGCTTTAAGAATAGCCAGATATCCATTCCAATAGGTAATATCAAGATTATCCACTAATCCAATCATATAAGTAGATGTCCAGCCCTACTCTAGCAGCATAGTCACACCAGGACATTCTATATCCTTAAAAAAATAAAATCCAAAGGAGTGAAGTTTATCAACCAATAAGGAGGGTAAATGATGTCTCCATTTGCATCCAACCCATGGATCCAAATAGAGTCGGACCTCTGCACCATTTCCAACCTTCCAAACAAGATAATTACCAATAAGATCAAAGGACCATAAAACAACTTTCCAACATATATAAATACATCTTTTCTGTTTGACAGAAGCTCTGATCCAGTCCATAATAGATAAAGGATGGGAATACTATCTGGACCCACAGACTCGAACCCTGTATGATGTTCCATACACTCTTAGCAGCAAGTGATTTGGAAAAAACAACAGGTATTTTTAATCCCCAACCCCCCAAAAACTTTGGGCATGCTAAAACTTTCCAAGATGTCCAAAGTAATCCAAAGGAATCATTGCTCCCAGACCATAAAAATTTGAAACATAGCTTTCTAATCTTTTCAATAATGCCCAATGGAATCCAGAAATGCATCCAGTACATCGGAATAACCTCTAGTACATATTTAACAAGGGTAAGCTTACCTCCCTTGGACAGCCATCGAAAGCACCCATTTTTAATTCTTTTTTCCACCTTAGCTACAAGCCAGTCCCAATCCTTCAGAATGTATCTACATGGTTTAAGATGAAAGCCAAGATACTTCAAGCCAACCTCAAGTTTAGCTACAGAAAAAGAGAAAATATTATGTAAATAAATTAAATCTGAATCATCCAAACCATAATGCAATATAGATGATTTTTCTTCATTTATCTGCATCCCAGATGCCTTGCATAAAATTAACAAAACCTCATGCAAAGATGATAATGATTGATCAGAACCATTAGAAACCATGACGATGTCATCCACAAACAGAACATGAGATAGCGCTATGTCATTACCAAAAGAAATACCATGAAAAACACAATTTTCTTTTGCAACTAATAGGGCCCTACCCAAACCTTCGAGAACAATTAGAAACAATAATGGAGCAAGAGGGCATCCTTGCCTAAGACCACGTCCTGATCTAAAGAAGGAAGATGCCACACCATTAACCAATAAAGCAAAAGATACAGAAGTAAGATTGCTCATAACCCATGTGATAAAAGGCACAACAAAACCCATTTTAGAGAGAAGGACCCTTAAATAAGTCTAGTTAACCCTACCATAAGCTTTGGACAAGTCATTTTTTAAAACCACAAACTTCAGCCTTTTACAATGAATAGTATGAAGACCTTCTTGAATAACCCCCACAGCATCACGAATCTGTCTCCCAGGCAGAAATCCAAACTGTTCACCAGATATGTATCTATAAAGTACCTTCCTGATACACATAGAGATAATCTTGCCAATAATCTTATAAATGAAATTACATAAAGAGATTGACCTAAAATCCTCAAAATATTTAGGAAGATCAATCTTAGGAATAAGGGCAATAAGAGTAGTATTGAAAATTACAGGTATTTTGCCATTCTTTTGAGAATCTTCAACTACCCTTAATAAGTCCAAACCTAAAACATCAAAAAGAGCCTTGTATACCTCCACAGGTATCCCATTCGGGCCTGGGCTCTTATCATTTTTGCTTAAAGGTAAAACAGTCTGAATCTCAACCAAAGTAATAGGTATCATGAGATCTGCATTCTCCTCATCAGTAATAGTTGTAGGGAAATTCTCAACAATATTCATAATTTCAGATAGATGAAGATTCTTTTCCTTATTAAACAGAGTCTCAAAATGGTGAACCCCAACCCTAGCAACAAAATCAAAACCTTCAACTATAATACGATCATCATCCGATATTTTCCAGATAGAATTAATATTCTTCCTGTGATTAGCAAACTTATGAAAAAAGGAAGTATTGTCATCCCCACATGTAAGCCAAATGGCCTTGCTTTTTTGTCTAGCTTCATGTTCCCAACCTAACAGAATATTTCTTTTTTGTGGCTACAACTCAACCAAGGAAAACTTATCCTCCATAGAAGAAAAACCGAAACCCGGCTTGTTAACAAAATCAGCCAGCAGAACTTCTATCTCCTCTAATTCCTTAAGCTCATGAGCTTTTTTCTTTACATACCATGAAATAGACAACTCTTTGATATGCTTCAGATTTGCAACAGAATGTGTAGCAGGCGATACCAGAGCAATATCCACATAAACATACCATGAAGCTTTTAATAATGTAAGAAAATCCTCATCTAGTAGCCATTGAGCATTGAATTTGAAAGGGCTACGGGGTCTTAAATCTTGATTCAAAATCTGAAGGAAAACCAGATGATGATCTGAATCTCCACCACAGTCAACCCATTGTATAAAATGAAGATATAAATCCAAAATATCAACAGATACAAGCAACCTATCCAATCTTTTACAGATATTTTCACAACCTACTCTTTTGTTTGACCAAGAAGGCACTAATACATTCGGAGCAATATCCGCTAGACCAAATCCATTCATCTTCAAGGTGAAATAACTAGACAAACTATCCACTCTAGCCCTATCCCCACAAATCTTTGAAAAACCCAGAGATTAGTTCAAATCCCCTCCTAAAATTAGCTTAGAACATATGAGACAATCCACAGATAAAAGATTATTCCAATACCTTTCCCTTTCCACATAAGGACCATACACATTAACAAAGAACATAGTCTCTTTAAGGTCTATGGAATAAAGGGAAGCACACAAACTAGAATCCACCGCCCACGCATTTACTAGCTGGAAATACTGATTCCTCCAACCCAAAAGTAGACCGCCAAATTTCCCTTTGGCATCCACCAAAACAAATACCCACCCTAATAGCAAAGATTCCAACTCACTAGAAAGAATTTGCCCATCACCCATACTTTCTTGAAGAAAAATAACATTAATAAGCTGATCTACCACCAGCCTACAAACTGCTAGTTTTTTGGCCAAACTAGCTAACCCCCACAGTTGAGAGTCGTCACGATCATGATAAAACCTTAGAAAGGATAAACAATGCTCTAAGTGCCCCAAATTTTTGTTCAGACGAACACATCGATTCCACAATAGGAGGTAGGTCACCATGATCTTGACAAAAAGATATACCAAGAAGGCATCTAACACCATTTTTTCCCCAAAGTGTCAACATAAACCTTGGTGCTAGACCTAAGGAAATAACTTGCATCCTTATCAGAACAAGATTTGAGAGGAGATACAAACCCTAACCCCCCCAAGCACGATTCCGATGGAATAAACTCACAGAAAGAAACGGGGTCTAAAAAAGAATCAGATGAATTCTTCAAAACCCTATTTAGAAGATTAGAACCCTTCGCCAAATTTGAAAAGGAGGACAAACAGAGCAGTTTAAGTGCACACAGATCCAAAACTTGTAAGTCAGGATCTAACCCTATACCATCAAGAATATGGACCACAGGAGAAAATACCTCCAAACAGCACCCGATAAGTTATCATGTTTAAATTCAATCATCACAACATCCTTCTTGACCCTACGTTCAATTTTAGCCTTTAAAACATAACCAAACTTAAACGTCTTATTAAAAGAAAGACTGCATTGAGAAATTACATGTCCATAGCCATAGCGCCTATTGCAGCGAAAGGGGACCCCAATATAATCCAAAGGCTGACTGAAAACATAATCACCTCTCTTAATCATAATGTCAGTAGCTAAACCATTGCGCACATCTAGAAGGACCAGAGCTTTCCCCATACAACAAATGCGAGACTCACGAAAGGATAAGTCTGCCTCCAAAAAAGTTCCCAAAGCATTACCCACCAATTTGAAAAAGTCCAAAGACTAGTATTCGAACGAAAGGTTTGGCAATTTAACCCATATTGGCATAGAGTCATACCTTTCAATACGCGGGTCAAACAAAGACATCCACTTCTTCAGCAAAAGACCAGAGCCGTCCCATTGCCAAGAAGCCGAGAGAAGAACGGCAACATCCAAATTAGAATGGAATTTGAAAGCAATCCATCCCTGCAGAAGCATTTAAATCTCAGGGATTAAAGTAACTGCCTCCTTCCAAGTTTCAGAAACCCATTTCTTAATACCAGTCGAGCTAACTTTATGGCCCCCGAACCAACCCACCAATGTAAGGGCGTTTTTCAAGACAATATCGTTCATTGCAACGTCTTCATCGACTACCAACAATAAAGGATTATCATACTTTTGGATAACACGCTTCGATCTTTGCGGATAATCGCCATGAATAGGTATCCCTGGCACCCTCAGACTCAAATGACCTGGCGAGGAGAGCCCACCAGGAACAATAAACCCCTCCACCCTCGAAAGCTACTGACCTAGAGAAACCTCACTAGGTGCAGACCCTAGAAACGGTTCACAAGTTAAAACATCTGCCACAGGTTTAGATACACCAACCTTGGAAAAAAGACCAGGACACTTATCAACAAAAGGCCCATCAATTCGAGAAACCGTCAAACCATCGCCATCCGATAAGAAAACAGGCACAGTCGAAACTATCTCCGACATACCAACCGAGAGAAAACCATCACCAGCAACAACCATCTGCTCTAGAACTTTAACAAGAAGACTCCCCACGCCATGCGAACAAGCATGTAATACTAGACCATCCCCCATCTCTATGGGAAATTCCAAATCGTTCTGTCAAAACTCTTCATCAAACGACAAAACCTCACGATACATAGAAGATGCTAATACAAGAGAAACCTTGGAAAAATCCCCGCTCGTAGGAATAAAAGCCCGTTGGCCTTTGGACGGTGTACGATCCAGGACCTTAAAGTCTCGAAGAGACATAGTGGGATGTGGCGCGGACAGGTGATCCCAGGTGTAAAGAACCCTAGACGCAAGTGCCCCAAGGATTACATTGTGTAATCAATACTAATCCAACCCTAGTCATAACAAAGGAAAAATAATTACGATGAAATCCTAACCGTAATCACTCCCTAAACCCAAGGAATACATACAGTGACATCACCATCTGTGCAATCTCATTCAAAGCAAGTAAGAAATCATTCAAAGCGAATACAACCAGGCCCTAACCCTAATCGGTCCCTAATCCCAAGGATTACGTTCTGTCAATCGATGACAAGAATCAAAGAACATCTAGTCTTCCACATGATCCTCCGATCGTAATAGGCTTTTCTACTGAAGTCAATCCTGACTCAATTCTTATAATATTAAAGTGGAGATGGATACATATAAATTTATTATTGTAATCAACTATTTTATATATTATTTTATTATTTATTTATTTGTAATGATGAAACATTGTTGGGGAAACCCTCAGGTACTTTCCCATTTTTTGGATGGTACCGAGGTAAGCCGTCAACCTTGATTATGGGGCCTAACCTGGTGGGGACATCGAGTGAGACCCCTGCATAGCCACCCGAGAATTTGACCCCTAGACCTTCTGCTAGCGTAAACAACTCTCAACCACTTAGCTAACCCACCAGGCTTTATATATTATTATTATTATTATTATAGTCATTTTTTTAATCTATTTTTTTCTAATTTGGTTTATCAAATACACATTTTATATACATTATTTTATAAAAGTTATTTTACAATAAAATTGGCTAGATCAATAAACCTCATACATAAGCTATAAATCTCACTCCAAATTTAATTGGTTCCATGTTAGTTTTTTTTTCTAGGTGTAATATATGCATAGGGGATCCATCCAAAGGGGTCTCACTTGGACTTGTGATGATGGTTTATTTTTTATATTTGTTAATAACTTTTTTTTTGGCCACTCAAAATAACTTATTTTATATTTTTTAATAATTGTTTTTTTTCGGGCCATTAAATGATGTACATGAATATTGTTTAATTTTTGCATCAAGAGGAGGGAGGTGCTTTAGAGCATAACATGAGGAGATTTACCAAAAATAAAAAGTAATTAAAAAAAATCATATCTACAAACAAAATAAAAAATTAAAACCAAATTAAAAATGATTAAAAAATCTATATCAACCTATAAAATAAAAAAATTCAAATCATAATAAATAAATCTTAAGTCACTAATAAGATATTTTAAATTTATACATTTATATACATATTAACAACTACTTATCCTTAGAACTACCATTATACCCCAAGATATATGAACTATTGAATATATACTAGGGCATTCAAAAAAGTTATTCATTTTATAATTAAAAAACAATTTAAATTCTTCAAAATGCTTTCTTTTTAAAATTTTTATCATCGTTTTGTTTTTATTTTTATTATTATTGACTTTAAATTTTTATTTATTTATTTTAAACTTTTCATTATTATATTATATTAAGCATACCATCGCTATCAACTATTTTAATATCTCACTGTATATGATATGATAGTGACTCTGAATTTTAATTTAATATCAAACCTTTTGTTATTTTATTGAATTTATCGAGGAACATAACCACCACTTAGAACGGTATTACTAATTCATCAATAAATGTGTTTTATTAAATTATTAACTTTTTAAGTTTTGTAATATAATTACCCCGAAGAAAACTGAGATGTTTTTGCATCTTTAAGAAATCAAACCTGCATGATTAGTACAAAGAAAGTATCAAAGAGCGCACAAAAAATAAAATATAAAAAAATGGAAATCCAACATTATTATTATTATAATTAAAAAATAAATAGATCTAAACCGAAGATATTTTAAATATTAAGAAGTTTGACCGTAGGTTATCTGGTTGATCCATCGGGTGCTTAATAGATACGTTACATTAAATCCTTTTCATAAATTGTGAGATGCGTAGGAGTCTTTTGTGGCCATTTTGCATGCTGTATCTTGATCTCTGTGCAGTGGCCAACCCAAAGCCCAGCTCATTTTGATCTGGCTAGGTGAAAGGGGCTTCTCACCGTAAATCTTATATTACCCCTTGAAGGCTTACACATTTCCAGCTCTTTGTATGCAAATTGGATTTTTACCATTTGGGCCTGGAAGAGAGTGTGATCGATTCCGAGGGCCTTTGGGGGATTTACATTTTACAGTGCAATTTTACTGAGTTTTGTGTCTTGGGTTAAGGTTATTGCGAGGATGGCACGCAAGGTTGACGACGAGTATGATTTCTTGTTCAAAGTGGTGTTGATTGGAGATTCAGGAGTCGGGAAGTCGAATCTTCTTTCCAGATTTACTCGTAATGAATTCTGCCTCGAGTCCAAATCTACCATCGGTGTGGAGTTTGCAACTCGAACAATCCAGGTAAAATGGTCTTTCTGTGCCTTCTTACAATTTTTCTTTTCAGTTTTGTAAATTTAGAAGTTGTTTCAGTCAAAATTTGATCAAGTTTTGTGTCTACTTCATCATGTTTATATGGATTTTGAGATTGGCGTTGGACTTATTCATAGACTGTCTAGCTTATGATATTTTAAAATTGTTCGGTGGTTCAGAAATTTCATGTAGATATAGCCGAATAAATGGATATATGCACATCCATTGTTTCCTGATATGGGTGTTTGCATTTTTCTTCATATTTTTGCTTGAAAATTCTGGGTAACCTTAGGTTTATATATTTTCAAATTAAACCAGGAAATTTATATTTCTTAATGCTGGCCTTTTGCAAAGGCTATACGGGGTAATTTTATGTTTAGATTTCTTTTAAATAATTGCAGAAATAAGGAATGGTGTGTCATGCCTTATTACATAACGCTGGCCTTTTTTCTGTAAAAGCTTTTTGTTCATGAGGTGGTTTAGGGAGCATCATCTACACCAAAGGATTTGCTGATCTGTAATTATCCACACCTAAAGTTTTTCCGTCAATACTCTCCCGTCTCTTTTTCTTCCTCGGTTGAAAATTTCCATGGCAATTCAGGGACTTTTTTTCAGGGATGTTTCACAATGTGGATATTCTGATTTAGGATCTCTATTCTCCATATGTCTTTTTCTGAAAAATCATAAGTGATTTTCTCGGATATTTTTTTATTTGGGCTACTCAGAAAGTTCATTTCTTATAACGTGTTTCTGACAATTTTAATAATTTCTTCTTTCATGTATCTGTGTGGGGGTCTTAGGTGCTTTTTTATATATTAAATAATGTCTTATTTCATCTTTTTGGTGTTTGGATTCAATTTCTCTTTTTAGAGTGAAATGTCTCTCTTTTTGGTTACTTACAAATTTTCATATAGTTTAAAATCAAGAATATTTAGATGATTTTGATAAACTTTCTGATTGGTGATTCTAAAAGCTTTAATTATAGCATATTAATCACCAAGTGTTTGGGTTTGAGTTTTATTTTGTCATAATTTTGTTAGGAAAATTTCTTCGTATCTGGGTTTAATGTCTTTTTCACATAGCAACTTCTTATTTTTTATATTCCATGTCTTTAAGTGAGATTTCTTGGCCATTTAGTGAAGTTTCTGTTTGGTGGTTTTGAAGCCCAAATTATGGCATGCTTCACATTGGTTGTTTGGGTTTGCGTTTTATGTTTTCATATTTTTGTTAGAATATTTCTTTTCCATATTGAAACTTCTAAGGGTTTTTTATCTCTCATATTGCTTAAGTAAGAGTTATGCCATTGCAAATCTTCCTGTGCTTGTGATTACGGCATATTTCACGCTAGTGTTTAGGTTTACCAGTTTTTTTTCTTTGGTTTGATATTTCTGTTAGGAAACTCTTGGTTATTTAGGTTTACAATCTTTCTTATATTGAAAATTCTTAAGATTTTTTTTATATTTTCAAATGGTTTAATTGAGATTTCTAGCAAATTTTTGAATTAAAGAGGTTTAACTTTTTAAATCTCTTTATCCTTGTTAAGAATTGTAGGTATTATTGTGTCATCTATGGGCTAATTTTGAGAGTTCAAATCATGCCCTATACTGGCTTAATGTAGAGGTATTTGGCTTTAGGTTTTCCCATTTTTCATGTTTTTTTATTGAAATCTTGATTGAGTTCAGATTTTTCTCATTTCATTATTGGGCATTTTAACCCTGTTCCTAGATCAATTATCAAATTATCAATAGATCCAAGTGTGAGAAATGTTGGAAATTTCTGAGTGCTGTATTTTATAATTTGGGTGTCAGGGTTTTGTAAATTTGTGCATTTGAATGCTCTTAACTGTAATATGAAACATGAAACATGATTAGCTTGAACGTTGTCAGTGAGTGAGTGCATGAGTACTGCTCCTTTGTACATTTTTGCCTTGTTGTTGAGGCCTGCATCATGTCAACTTTGGATGAACCCAACTAACATTTGACCAGGTCATCAGAACTGATATAGCTTCTTTTAATTCTGCCTTCCAGACATCAGAATCTGGGAGTGTTAAGCCAACATTATGTTGGTCCCATTGGAATAGAGATGTCACTAGACTCACTACCATTGGTGCATTGTGGGAGTTATTGATTTTGCTTATAGTTTGTAATAAACACAGTTTGAAGGATATATCAGTGTCCACCTGCCCTGCTTGTTTACGGTGGATTTGACAACATCATTAATGCAGGGAAGTATACCTTGATAGTGTTGAAGGTGTGAAAATGGTTTTCTTTTACATTTCAGAGTCAACGTCAGATGGTTAGTTTAGTCTTGATAGGAATGTTGCTAGTCGTTTTTCTTTTTAAGTAACAGCTTGTGGAAAGTATGGAGGGTGCTGTTATCAGTTTCACAAATTTCTTTTTATTGCCAATCCATGCTGGAAGTTGAAGTTCCTAGCTTGCTTACTTACCTGATAGTTACATAACCTTTTGGTTACATTCTCTCAGTGGAATCTGAAAGTGTTCACATTTACTATTGTCTGCATGCAGTTAAGGAATTTGTTTGGTTGCTGTCTTCTTCTATTATTTTCCAGGCTACTTGGGAATTGATTGCCTTACACATGTGTTTCCATGTTCTGCTATTATACAACCAATAGGTGGTTAGTACTAAAATTTGTCTTCAAAACCTTGTATACACAAATATGAATTGAGTTGCACATTACGTCTATTTTGACTGAACAGTGTTTGTCAGCTTTTATCAAGGCTTAAGCAAGAATGGAAAATTATTGTAGCTGTAGAATTTATATGGTAATTTGTCAAATGCAGAAAGTCTAGAATGAACAGCTGATTCAGTCGGTCCGAATTTTAAAGGTTTTGATGAGTGTTGCAAATTTGTTTCCTTCAAGAACTGTAAGACATAGTATTTACGATGACTTAAATCATTTATTCATTACACAAGGCCAAAAATATACAAAAACAAAAAATGTAACCGATAGGATTTTAAAACTGAGGTTCTTTATTCTTTCCTGCAAAAGTTATAGATTTTATCCTAAAGGCTAAAAAATTGAGTACCAGTCAGATAAACAATACTAATGTGCCTTTCTGGCTTTCCTGCACATAAATAAAATCTTGAGTAGGCCAAACTTTGTAAGAAATTGGTCAGTTGAAACAGGCCAAAGCGTTTTAGAGATTTGTTTAGATAATCTGTCTGTTAAGTTGAATGGAGCAACTGTCATGTTTTATTTAAATTGATCTATTGATTTTACTGTTCTATTTATTATTTGGAATCCTTTTTGTTCCGAATATAACCAGAACATTGCCCAAAAACCATGGCATTGTTTCTTCAGCTTTACATATGGCATTTATTTTGAAAATTCCATTAGAAAATTAGATCAAATCCTCCCTTATTTTGGAGCCTTTTACTTGAAATTGATTAGATTTTGCTCGGTGTATGGTGTTTGAGAAGTTTTGTTTATAAATTAGACTTTGGCATGTGAGACTCTTTTCTTGTTCTTTTTTTGATGCCTCTAACATATAAGTGTGCGTCTCTCGTCAGCGTTTTAATCAGAAGTTTTCATTGCTGGTGTTGTAATGAAATCAACCTGAGATTTTAATCTTCTTCTGCTTTTCCAGTCAAAAGCGTTGCATTGTTTGCAGGAATGTAGTTTGCCTTCAGAATTCCATACTGCATGAATGAAGTTAGAGTGCATCTTAAACTTTTAATTTGGTCACATTAATCATAAACTATAAGTTACTATTTTTGAAAACATCTCCCTTTGGTTAGCAGGTAGATGGCAAGACAATCAAGGCTCAGATATGGGATACAGCTGGCCAAGAGAGGTATCGGGCAATCACAAGTGCTTATTACAGAGGTGCTGTGGGAGCCTTGTTGGTGTATGATATTACAAAGAATGCTACTTTTGATAATGTGAAGCGGTGGCTCCGAGAATTGAGAGACCATGCAGATTCAAACATTGTTATCATGTTGGTTGGCAATAAATCTGACTTGAACCATATGAGGGCCGTTTCAATAGATGATGCACAGGATTTTGCTGAAAAAGAGGGCCTTTCTTTCATGGAAACATCTGCATTGGAGTCTACAAATGTCGAAAAAGCTTTTCAGTCAATTCTTACCGAAATCTATCAGATTGTCAAAAGGAAGTCACTTGCAGCAGAAGAGGCAGCCTCTGCTGTGCCTAATCAGGGAACTCCAATTAATGTGGGTGATCCTGAAACAAGTGCAAAAAAGAGAAGTTGCTGTGTTTAAGTTTCTATGTTGTACCATGTACTCTAGACATATGGTAATCCATCCAAGTTGTCTAGGATTAGTTGCTGTATAGTCAAATATTCATTCTCTATGTTTACTTATGTGTTTTGGTTTGTGGTAACTGCTAATGCTGGGGAGATTATTTTTATTTATTTTGAGTGTCTGCCTAGAGAAGCATCATTGCTAGAAATAAGAAGGATGCCTTGTATGTAGCTCTGAAACTTATTTCAGAAGGTGGGCAGTAAGCATTGATTATTTGTGAGCTATTAGCTATAACGGCAACAGATTTAGTTTATTTTGTTGTATTGCAATGGTCTTTTGGTTGTATATGATGACTTCAAAACTCTTCCATGTCAATCGGAAGTTATCAGTTGACCATCTTAGAATATTTCCAAGTTATTGGAAGGGTCTCTGTTGGGGATTCTTAAATTACTGTTTTCCCAGAATGTTTACAAATTATCAGAACAAGTGCCCGTTGGAGTTCTTAAATTACTTTATTTGAACATACTTGAATACATAGCTTTTATGGAATACAATTTTGTACTTGGCCTTTTCATTATATTATATATGTTGAAGTCCTGGGTTTCAAATCTTCAGTTGTAATCATAAGATGAAATAATTTCCAATCGAATTAATCCAATTAACCCAAATGCAATCAATGAAATGATTATTTTGAAACAATCCTGATTATTTCGGTTAACACTACATACACAACAAGAATGGCTGGTTTCTCCCGATTATTTCTGATAGTTTCCCAGTTATAGCCATTTTAATCTTTTCGTGACTCTTGTCGATTAATTGCCGATTGTCTGTGGTTATAATCAATTTTTATTCTTTGGCGAGCATGTGTGAAGGTTAGTTTGAATTGAATTTGCAGTACTATAGAATTTGAATTTTTAAATATGCCTCCTCGTGATATTTTAATTTCCTTTTTGTTTTGATAATGGACATATATGTGAGATTTAGTCCCTTTGATGGTAGCCACATTGTTTTCAAGGTAGTCTTAGTATTTAAGGTGCCATTACTGTTTGGTTATGACTTTGTTTTTAAGCTGGCAAATATCAGGCTTGGGAGGTCTGTACCAGTTGCTTATGAATTTTGTGATACGGGGGCATTTATCTTCAATTGTGGAGATATATGAGACTACTTAATCACGCTGCACAAAAGGGCTTGCCCATTTGAGTGTGTTGCACGCAATTGCTAGCATTCAGATATTAAAGTGAATGTAAAATTGTTCACAATTTCATGTTTGATTGGTCACATCGATATGGTGAAGTATTTTGCTAGAGGTAATTTAAGTGTTTTGAGTTAAATTTTTACTTATGGAATGTAACCCAAATTTTGCTCACGAGATGGATGTTACAATTATGTTTTTGTAATTGCCAAAGTAAATTTTTAGATAGCCTATAAACTATTTGTGTTTTGCTTGACATTATGTATTTCTCTCAACGAGTGAGACTGCTGATGGGGTCTGACTCAACAAGTAAAAACTTCAGATATCAAGATTGATATTATGAAAACTCTCCCTGCAAGACAGACAAATCAAAGGAGAGGGTGTCCCATTCCTGTACAGAGCATAAAACTTTGGAACCATGTTCCATACACATCATATTTTTGAAGTTTCTTGATTTTATAAAAAAGACAATGAAATTCTTACGAGAGCTCAAATAAAATTGTGGATGACAGCATTCCTTTTACAAGTCATTGCTATTGAGGTTGACTTTGGGTTGGGTTTAATTTTGAGAAGCGGTATACTGAATTAATCAAAACGGTGTTTCCAGTTGGAGGCAGGTGTTAGCTATTTGCTACGTCGACGGGAAGAAAATAGATTTGGTATCACTAATAAATTACCTTTCTTGAACATAGGATAAACGGTTCAAACACACCAAGGTGAGATTTATATTTGGATAGCAGAGTAGCTCAGACCATTTTGTAGTTCAAATGCGTGGCAAATGTATTTCGGAATAAATAAATGAAGTAACACTGACTCTCGACCTTTTCAAATACTCCATTCAAGTCTAAGCATAATTTGAAATACCAATATAGTGTGGTCAGGTTATTGTCGAGAAACTCATCACTCATTGAAACTGGGATTTCTTTTGCTTGGTTGAAAATGTCTGGACATGCTTTATTACGGTGGGAGAGCTATGTAGATGCCTTGAGGTTAGGCATGAAGCCCTTGGTTACAAAATGGGAGAATTATAAGGAATTGTTGAAATCACAATTCTCTCCTATAGGGTATGAAAAGGTTCGACTGGTGAAGTGGTAATACCTCTGGCAAGATCAAGGACAACAAGAATACAGGTCCAAGTTTCGGAAGCAAGTCGTCATGTTGAGTTTCTCTTTGGAAGAACCTGGGGTAGTAGTGAAATACTCTAGAGGCCAATTTAGCAACAGGCCCACATCTGAAGGCAATTGTAGTCGTTGAATGTGAAAAGCATAGATGCTATTTTTGATGGTGGCTCGCAAGGATTTTTGATAATTGAAACCTTAGTTGATGAGCTTGGAGTTGGTCTAGAGACTCATCTATCCTTTGTTTGATGGTGGTTCAGGATTTTTGATCATTTAAAATTTTAAACCTTAGTTGATGAGCTTGGTATAAAGACTTATGATTTAGTACATTGAGGAATTGGCAATGATGAGGATTTGGACAACTTTGGAGGTTAAGAGCACGACAGAAACATTGATCACTCAAAAGAAGAAACTTGTTCCTAGACTCAAAAGGATGAAGAGGATTTCCTATCCACAGGGAGTGAAGATTGTCTCTGAGCTAAAACAACAATTTGCAAGACAACCTAGGATTAAGATTATTCGAACTCACTGTTAGTGTAAAGCTTCTATTTGCAATAATCCCTGAGCATAGAAAGGGCCAAACAAAGACCATTTCTTCAGTCTTCCCAAAATGAGTTTCCAGCGTAAAAAGATCCGTATTATTACTGTGTACAGTTTTCTTCATTTAAACTACAGTTTGTAAGTAATATGCACACAGATTTTATTCACAATGAAATGACAAACATCGATAAACAATTTTATTTCCGCAATATTAATGAAGGTTCATGTTAGTGTATCTACTCAACCTTGAGCGATTATGAATTACTCAGCTTTGATGCATTATCGTCCACATTGATGGTCGTCGTTGACTTGCTCTTCCCTTTGTGATTATTAATGTCATTGATTGTATGGTATTAGTGGGTCATTAGTTTGTCTTGTTCATCATGGTAATAGTGTTTCTTTAACTTGTCTTGTCCATCATGGTATTAGTAGGTCATTATTTTGTCTTGTCCATCATGGTTGTTAGGGCTAGGGAATCTTCTCACCAAAATTGTAATCAGCAAAACGTATTTGCATTCATGATTTTTTTGGGTACGAGGATACCCACCAACTATTTATGTCCAGCTTGGCTTGGTTGTTGGTTGTTAGGGTTAGGTAATCTTCTCACCACAATTGTAGTCACCAAAATGTATATGCATTCATGATTATTTGGGTACGAGGATTCCCACCAAATACTTCTGTCCAGCTTTGCTGGGTTCTTAGGGTTAGGGAATCTCTTACCACAATTGTAATCACCAAAATGTATATGCATTCATGATTATTTGGGCACGAGGATACCCAAGAAATACTTCTCTCCAGCTTTGTGTGATGTCACTCTGATGTCTATTTTTGGGATTTGCAGGAAGACTATTGCAGTTAGAAACAGAATGAATGCAGTTGTGATCTTTAAACGAAGGATGCTTATTTCATTAAGTTCGAGTTCCTATTATTCTATGCTTGCAATGTGTTAGTAAACAAATCTTCAATAAATCTTGCTTTGATTCACAATGGTCTATGCCAAATATTTGCGTTTGTTGAATGTAGTACACTATTTTTGATGAACACTTTACTGTGAGGAGGCGAGAGAGCTTAATGCTTGTAGTAAAACATGGGATTTGAAAGCGGCGATTACCCATTTTAGTTGAAGCATGATTTGTGGCATTTTCTCATGGCATTTTTAGCCCCAGTTCATCTCTGGAGCAAACCATGTGCAGGGGGTGCTAGATCTCATGTGATTGTAGTTGCGCTCCGCCTATGCCGACAGTAGATGCATACAATTACCTCTACTTTTTCTGAATCGATCATATGTTTATATGCAGATTATGTAGGATCTGCTATTTTCCTAACTGAAAACCTCATGTATAATTGCCCGTATTTCTCTCTACTTAGTTTTGGCATTATAGAATTGTAGCTTCGTTTTCGATCGACATGTGCAACAACACATTTCTTGAAATTCGAAAAAATGATATTTTCATCTATAAGATGTATATTTCAGCTTTGAAACTGCATTGGAGTTTTTTAATATATTTTTTCTGCATCGAATTGTGTAAGTATTCAATTAGTGCTATTACCCAAAGCCTCATCATATTCCTTCGACTGGTTGCCCTTTTTTAATGTGGTCACTGCCCTTGAAACTTTCTGATCGACTCATACAGTGAGTGTGGTGCTTAGCTACTCATGGCACAGATCTTGGCAGCTCAAAGCCGTAGAGGTTTTGGGCCTCCCTATATCCAAAATCTTTTCTCTTGACACAATGAATCCATCGAAATCTATCATGTGCTCTAAATTTAAAGTATGTTTTGAAGATGAAATTAAACTGCAGATTTAGAAATTTTCTTTGGACATTGACGTTGCACTTCAAAGGCTTCTTTTATCAGCATTGCCCCGTTCTGTGAGAAGGTCGTTGACGTAGGTCATTAACGATGAATTTTGTGATGGAGTAGTTTACTTGTACGCCAATAATGAAGTGAATTAAGTAAAGGTTATTTGGATGAATGCATTAGCAAATTACTACCTTTTGTTTGTCGATCTTTATAAAGCATGATGACCTAGTCGAGAGTTAGTCACTTCCTATATATGAGATGCAAAAGTCGAATATTGATGCTAGTCAAACACTATGGATGAATTAACACATGAGAACTTCTTGAATCTTTGTTCGTGGATGTTTAGTGCTTCACACAAAATCTCCTTGTTTAACACTATGGATGAATTAATACATGAGAACTTCTTGAATCTTTGTTTAACACTATGGATGAATTAATACATGAGAACTTCTTGAATCTTTGTTCGTGGATGTTTAGTGCTTCACACAAAATCTCCTTGTTTATGTTAATTCATGAGCATTCTTCTCTTGGTATTGTATTTTTTTTTTAATGATGGGAGAATGTTCTTGATACTTTGCAAGAAGATTCTAAAACCTTATTTTCTTGATGTCACTTTATCTCATGCAATGTCAATGGACAGTTTTTTACTATTGATGGATCAGTGTCTCTTGATTTTTGAGAAGCATATTAGAGGCATAGGTTGTTGAACACAATGGTCACACTGAGAGTGGGAGGGGGAGGCGGCTTAATCAATGTGAGCAAAATTTAGACTTTTTCACCTTCAGTTAATCAATCAAAGTTTATTAAGTTATTATCATATTCATCAAGCATTATGTTATCAATTACATCATCATATTCATCAGCGAAATCAACAATGAGCATAATAATTACACTAAAGAGACACAAGAATATATGTAGTGTGAGCTTTATTTATGGTAATGGAAGACTTCAATCTTCGTGATTACAATTAACACCATCTAATGAAAAGAGCACCAACTCTTGTAATAGGACCCAACCTGGTTTTCTTAGCTCCAACTAAGAAATGGTTGAGGAGTCCAATTCTCAAGTGCAAGACTTAGTTTGCATCACTATCATCAACCTCTACTCATGTACTTCGGCTCATCAAAATCAATCTGCTGTTATAATCAAGTCAATCATGTCACTGCTTGCTAAGTCAAACTTGCCACTGTTCGGCTGAGTGCCATGTCAAGTCAAGCTGCTCATCACTTCTCTACTACAAAAGAATCATGCCAATTCACCTGCCTAACATCACCAAGATCTGCCAAGCATCAAGATCTACTCAATTGCCAATGATGAATAGTATGCTCATGCCAACTTATCAGAGGTCTGTTCAAGCACCATCATCATCATAGTGTATAGGAATGCATCATAGTGAATAAGTATGCAACATGCATAATCATAGAGTATGTATCATCACCATAGGGTTGTATCATCATTATATGATCATCATAGTATGCATCGTGTATGCATCATCTTCATCAAGCATACATCATTATCATAAGTTGTAAGCTTGCTTAGTGTTCATCATGTAGTGTCATCCAGTATACATCATCATCATCAAGGAGTATGCATCATAGTTTGTAGGAATGCATCATCATCACAGTTTGTATAATCATACCTTGATAAGTGCATGTAAAGATCCCATATTTGAGCTGTGTATGTCTGTTGTTGAAGATACCAAACTAGACCAAACTTGGACTATGTTGAGGAAGACCTCAACACCAGAACACTGTAGAATACTTGAACCTTATCAAATTTTGGATTGTGTGTCCTAGTCAACCAGGCTGTGTAGCATGGTGAAACCTCAACTTCTGCTGTTGCAAAAACTTAGACTGTGTATTCAACTTGGACTCTAGGGCTGCCTATTCTTCAAAGGACTGTCATCATTGTCAAGCTGTGTAAAACCTCCAACACATCAAAACTGGATTGTGTATATGGTGAGGAAGAAGTTCAAATCATGCCAAAACTAGACTAAGAATGCTTGCAAACTTTGTCAGCTTCAGAGTGCATCAATCTTGTACCAAGGTCAAGCTTGGACTACTTTTAGTAGTGGGTGGTTTGTCATTAAAGATGTCATATCAAACATTACTTCAAGACATCATTATGTGGCTGTGTATACTCCAGATAATGTCCAAAGCTTGGACTGTGTAGATGCTGAGAAAGAGACCCTTAAACAAAAAAGATCATGGTTATGTTTGCTAAAAGGGGTATCTCCAAACTCAAACTGGATATCATACTACTCCCATCTGAATTTCCACCAAACTCAGAATTCAAACAATGTCACTCATGTATGGACAATCATAATGATTAAAACCTAAAAGAAAGATATTCAGAAATGAGTAGATGCTTGTACTGTTCAAATTTAGGATTGTGGAAACCCTCAACACAATCAAAGTTTGGTCTGTTCAAGTGTTGGTAAGGACCTCACCTAAGTAACCATCATCCAACACCAAAAAATTGGGCTGTTCAAGCATGAAGAATTTAGACTGCGTATGCTAAGGAAGACTTGAAAATTTGAATTGTTTAAACCCCCAAGCAAGTTCAGAACTGAACTGCCACTTGGCAAAATAAACCAAAAATTATTTTCTCCCGTGGAAAAACCTCGAACTAAGGCTACCTCAGTATGCTCCTCCTCGTGACCTCTGTCCACCGAAAAATCTCAGAGCTATCTCTCTCTCATTCGAAAATCCACATTGCAAAAATGAAGATGTGATAGGGTATTTATACTGGTTTTTCCATATAATTTTGGAGTCGACCTACATTTATTTTTTATTAAAAAAAATTAAGTTGACTTCTACTTGAATTTTGTATTTAATACATTTGTCACCTCATCCTTTGTTTCCTTGCATAACTGGGTTGACTTCACTTTGATCATGCTGAGGCTAAACTAGATGGGATTCTTCCTTATTTCAATGAGTTCTTCATGCATCAAGGACCAAGTCAAAATACCAAGCGGAGATCACCAAGGGAACAAGGACTTCTTCAAGGACATCAAAGGTTCCATAGAAGCATGAACTTCATCAAGCCTGTGATCAAACATTTCCCAAGTGATATGGGTATTACCATCAACAAGCTACCAAGTGCACCATCATGTCTTCAAGCAAGAGTGTGTGAGCATCATGAAGGATGCACAAACTTCAAGAGCTATCATACCACCATTTTTGTTTTAGAGTTTGCTTCATTGCCTTCATAGTCAGGGTTGTTGGTCCCATTAAGTTAGAAGGTCATCATCGTCAAGGTGGCAAGCTTGTGGGCTTAAGGACCATCTTCAAGGGTTCCAAAACCCCATCAACCCACACATGACCACACCATCTCCTTCAAGAGTACAAGATCCATTAAACCACCAAGTGTGGGTCCTAGGACTTCTACAAAAATATTCTTACACAATAAGACCATCAAGAATGTCCCAAAGTTTTTTCAAAGGCTTTTTCAACCACTAAATCATACAAGAGGAAAAAGGGTCAAGATCCATCATGCCACCTCCTGTGGGGTTTCCAAGTCTTCTCCTAGGGTACCATGACCCCATCAAAGCATGAATGACCACATAATGGGTCATTAATGCTTCTTCAACACATCAAGGGATTCTCCATCGTCCACAAGGGATTGAACACAATCTCTAGGGTCTTCAACATCATCAATGTGGTCTTCAGCATCGTCAACAAGGTGGTGGCTCCAAGATCCAACCTTGTGGGTACAAGGACCTTGTTAGGCTCCACAAGGTGCACCAAAGCACAACCCATCTGTAAGGGATCCAAAGCATTGGATGTGAGGGTGCTTGGATCATCTATACCTGTGCATTGCAAGAGGGACTTGGTGGCATCAATGACTAACTGTGGGGTCATTGCAAGTCCATGTTGGCATCAATGACAATTCAATCAACATAGGTTTCATACAACAATGTTAGATGGTTTATATTGATGGTGGGGTTGGTAAGCATGGACAAATAATTATCATTCTCACTATGCCCTAAATGAGACTACTAAGAGTGAGTCTCGAATATTTTGAGACTTCATTGCTAGATGAAACTTGTTTTGATCCTTGTACTAGTGATTCACATGAATGATATCCTATGCCATCCACTAATTTAACTTCTAATGATATGATGGAATTGAGTCAATGCCATCTTACTACTAATGATATGATGAAATTGAGTTTGTATCATCTTGTGATTTTTCTACTATTGAATCACAGGGACTAGATGCAATCCCCATCCACATATCAATTGTGTAATCACCTTAATCATTGTGATTGAGTGATGCATATCAAAATTCCTATTTGTTTTCTTGGATATCTTTTTATAGAGCTTTAAAAGGAAATAATCTTGGATCAATAATAACTAATAATCGCATATTGTTGTTGGATTCATAATTGGCCATACAAAATATTACTTAATTGAGGACTTCATATTGTCTTGCATAGTCAACTATATAGCCATACAATGCACATCGCTTACTTTGATTGATTGAGCTTAGCAATAGTTTCTATTTTGACAACTTTATGGCACCTTTATTTGTTTCATGCAGTCTTTTGACCTATTGAGCATTACAAGATTACGTAGTTCTTGGATTGCTTATTGATTGTCATGGGTTCATGATCATGAGCCTTTGGCATTTCTGTCATTTTTGGAGACTATTCCTTGACAACGTTGTTAGATTTGAGTTTCCTCTTTGACCACTCGTACACATGCTAATTTGAGTCTCCTTGTTTGTTTTCCTGGTTTTGGAGAGGTTCGTGCGAATTTGTTTTGGGAGGCTATAACTTTGAAGCTATTTTCTTTGCTAGTGTAGAACATGTGAAAGTTTTGGAGGCTACAATTTTGCAAGTGGATTCATTATTGAGAGTGTGCTTTCACTTTGTCATGGTTGGGTTATTGTTGGGGTTGGTCGCTATTATATTCCCAATTTGAGTAGAAACCAAGGGGGGAATTAGTTAATTGACATTTCAACTCCTCAAAACTTTAGTCCTAGCTCCATCCGCCCTCCATCCTCTTCTCTTACCCTAGTCCTCTCGCTCCATAACTGTCCCACCCACCTCTAAGACCCCCTTGCATAGTCCCAACCTTCTTTATTTATCCCCCTCACAAGTTCCTTGTCTCCATCCCATGATTCACTTTCATCTCTTCTTCCCACTCCCTCTCCCTTTTTCATGTTGTCCTCCCCAAACCTTATTAATAATTCCAATTCCTATAACCCTACTCTTAATAATAATACTAAGACAAGTAATAAAAATAAAACTAAAAATAATACAAATCTAAAGAAGAATAAGCATCCTTCTCCTTTACCTTGTGGTTTTTTTAATCACCCCCTTCTTTCCTCGCGTCCCCCTCCAATATCTTCCTAACCTTCTACAATTTTCAATCTTTCTTCTCTTGTTCTTGACTCCCATTCCTGCAATCTCTTGCAAAAAGGATTTAGATTTCCATTGTCCCTACTCCATTTCCCTTTGAAGAGATCCTTTGCTCCATTGAATCCATTACTAGCCACCTTCCTTCTCATGAAGCCGAAGAGCTTCACCAAGGATGTTATAGAATTCTCAAGTTTGCGAGTCTTCCCAAGCCGAATCTTTGTAAGGATCATTTTCTGGCTCTCTGTAATCTTAATTCCAACAAGGATATTGTCATCCTAAAAGTCGACAAAGGAAATGCTACCGTTACTATGAGATCAATTGATTATGACCCTAAAATTCTTTATCTTTTATCTTCTTCGTCTTACGAACCCCTCTCAAAAAATCCCATCATCAAAATTATGGATTTGGTGACCAATACCATTAAATCTTCTTCATTAGATCCTTCCATTAAAAAATAAAATATTCTTCACAATCCCCAACCCTTGAAAATCTATGGCCAACCTAAAATTCATAAAAAGTACATTCCTCTTAGGCCCATTGTCAGTGCCATTGGAGGCCCTTCCCATGATTTATCCAGATTCTTAGCCGATAAACTTCCCCCTTATATTGGTTAAATCCCTCTTTCATCAAAGATTATTTTGATTTCATTCATAAAATTCAAAACATTTACCTTGAGGATGAAGACCTTATGGTTAGTTTCAACATCGTCTCTCTCTTTACTAAAATTCCCATACCTTAAGCCCTTGGCATCATCTCTAATATTGTCGATGAAGAAACCCTCAATTTGATTAGATTTTGCCTCACCTCCATCTTCTTTTGCTTTAAAGACAAGTTTTGGAGCAAACTGGAGGCACAACCATGGGATCATGTTTATCACTGGTTGTTTCTAACATTTCCATGGAACATTTTGAAATCCTAGTGTTGAATAGTTTCCCTTTGAAAACCAAAATGTTGGTTTTATTTTTTTGTTGACACCTTTGTCATTTGGATCCATGGGATTGATGCCTGTAACAATTTTCATTCTCATCTAAACTGCATCTCCCCTCAAATTCAATTTACCATGGAAATTCAACAAGACAACTCTCTTCCCTTCTTAGACGTTCTTATTACCCACCAATTGGATGGCTTCCTTTCTCATCAAGTCTTCCTCTAAAAGACCCACATTGACGGATACCTTCATGTTCACTCCCACCACCACCTTGCTCAAAAATCAATTGTCCTTAAAACCCTAATCACTAGAGCTATCTATATTTTCGAGCCCCAACACTTTAATGAAGAAAGATCTCACCTAAATAAGGCCTTCCTTTCCAATGGTTAGTCCATTAAACAAATTAATAAAAATTTTCATTCCATTCTTCATCCCAAAGCCAAACCCAAATATCCCCAACCTAAGCCTCCCTCTGCTGCGTTAATATCTCTTCCTTTCATTGAAGGTATTATTGATTGCATATATAAACTCTTGTTTAAGAAAAATATTAAAACTATCTTTGAACCTCACAAAACTGTCAAGTAGCTATTTTGAAGCATTAAAGGTAAATCCAACCCCCTTCTCTCCCAAGGGGTCTATCAAGTTCCTTGTTCATGCAAACAATCCTACATTAGACAGACTAACAGGTCCATTCAATCTCACCTCAAAGAGCACATTGCCGACACTAACCACAATCGTCTCTCTAAACACTTTTATCTGCTTTGATCAAACCAAAATACTCACGCACCTCTAATTACACCTCCTTCCATATAAAAGAAACACTTGAAATAGAAAAGAATTCCAACAATGCGGTTACTTGATCTTTGTTTGGTTTCCCTCCTCCCTCCCTCTTACTCTTATCCTCTTTTCCTTTCTTTCCCTCTAATTATTTGTTCTCATTTTTTCTTTTTAGCTTGTAGTATCATTCTAATTGTTTCATACCCCTTTTTATGGTGTATAATTGTTTTCTTCATAACCCCACCTTTTAGGCATTAATTGTTCCCCCCTTTTCATACTTTCAACACTTACTTTGATTTGCTTATTTTTATTTTTATACATTAATTCTTACATTAAAGGTTTTCCTTTAATTTCTTCATCCTTATAAATTTTTTCTTCATAATCCCACCTTTTAGGTATTAATTGCCCCCCCTTTGTTCATACTTTCATCGCTTTGCTTTTTTTTTTATTTTTATTTTTATTTTTATACATTAATTATTTACAATAAAGCTTTTTCTTTAATATCTTCACCCTTACAATTTTTTGTCATTTTTCTATTGGAGTTGTTGGAACTCATAGTGACACTGAGGGGGTGGGGGTGAATTAATATTATACAATTCTAACAATATTACTTTATTATTCATGTAAATTAATAGTCATAAATATTCATCAACATCAAAGCACAATACACAAAATCTTTATATGGAAACTCAATTTAATGAATTGATAAAACCATAGATTACAATGAATTGTAGGAGACACCAATCTCTGATGATGGTGTGAGCACCCACTCATAGATTTTGAAAACACCAATCTGACAAGGACACAAATCCCTTGTGCAAGAACCAAATTGCAATTTACATGCACCAAGCTGTGAGGACACCAATCCTCTTATGAACACCAACTCATAACCAACAAGCACCAACTTGCACCTCTAGGCACCAACCTGTCTGATGGACGAGGAAAACAATCCTCTTGAGCACCAATTCAATTTTGTATGCACCAACCTGTCAAGTAGATGAGGACACCAATATTATGTAAGCACCAATTTATAAGGAAAACACCAACTTGCTCTCCCAAGCACCACCCTACCACCTTAAAGTGAGTGAATATTCTTGTAATACTTTTTAGCTGGTAGCCCTACATTTTTGCTATTTAGACAATCAAATATTCTTTAGAACTTCTCAAACATGAAGTCACTTCAAGTTCAACACATTTGTTACAATAGCCATGCTATTCTTGTAACTGTGACATCAATCAATCAATCCCATGGATGATTTTCCTGTTGCTGCAAATCTTAGTCAATCCTATGGATGCTATTCCTATAGCTTCCACTCTCTCTCAATATTTGTGTGAAAGATTATGCTCTTGTAATTTTTAGAGCTCAAGAATTACATAGACAGGTGATTCCAGGACCCTTTGATTTCAACAGTCATAGTGTGGAAGAGTATACTCTTGCAATTTTAGAACTCACAAAATGCTTTCCTTTCTAACTATCATTTAGACTAGACTTGCATCAAATTTAGAAATGATCTTTGATAGATTCCATCTTCTTTCTACTCTTTGTATCTCAATACTTACCTTTTTGTTAGAATAATCAAACTCATAGTTACACATAGGTGACATTAATTTGTCAATTTTGTCCCATTCCTGGATTACTTACTATGCTAGTTGGCATCCACTTGCACCTAGAACTAAACAAATGATAAAACTGGATTAAGGAGCAATTTAGAAACATCATGGAAAATATTCTGACAACTATGCAGTAATTCCATAATAGAAAAAGCACAATTCTATTTTTTCTGAAAGCTGCCTTGCTTTTAGGAGTTTTAAGGAAAAAGGGAAAATCCAGTCTTGGAGTAACTGCCTTGTTTTTTTGCCAACTCATCCTCCTTCTTTTTCTCCATATAAAAGCATGGATTTGATCTCTTTCCATCACTTATCGTCTGGTACATCTCACTTAGTGAATTCGTGAGCATCTTGACAAATTAGGAAAGTGATTTCTGCACTTATGGGGGATTTTGACTAGTTTAGTAAGCCTGTTTTTTGTCCAATTCGAATAGCATCCTTATGCTTTCGACCATCTGATGTAATTATATATAGCCTATTACTTTAGGAGGTTGGGTGATGTACACTTATTCAATAGAGGATTGTGTTATGCTCCATATCCAGCCTCCTTTTTGTTAAATTTTGCATGCTAGACTAGTAATTTTGTGAGTGTAATTGATCTACATCTTGGGATTAATTTCCACATGGTATCAGAGCCTTGATAGATCGATTTCTCTCCTTCTATATTGAAATTGCAGGTTCAACATCACTGACTGGGAGCACATTCTGCTGGTTGAAGGGCACAGTTGCTGATATATGGACCAATCTCAAAGGATCATCTTGACTCCATTCAACTTTTTTGAATGGAAGGATGAGATGGAGATTTTGTTGAGGAGTAAAGGCCTCTACAGGGTTACCATGGAAATTGAGGCTGATCCCAATGCAGTTGCAGAGAAAATTAAATGGCACAACAGGAGGGATGAGGCCCATGGTCTTTTGTGCTTGAGCACTTCAAGAGACCTCCTCTTCCATGTTGATGGATTGACATCACCAAATGAGGTTTGGGAGAAGCTTGAGACTCTATTTGGAGAGATAGATGAAATGAGAGGAAATCAACTAGAGAATGAGCTGATCTCATTGAGTCCCAACAACTTTAAATCATTGCAAGTCTAATTTTCCAAGTTTAAGGCCCTAGTTCTACAGTTAAAACAATGTGGAATCGAAAATAAGGAAGATTAACTAGTCCTGACTAACCATACTTTCGAAGCTTGGTCTTGACTACTCAATGTTTGTTTCGACCTTCCATGCCACCAAATCGACAACATGAGCCTGGAATATGCCTAATATTTCTAACTTCATGGAATCCCTCACCCAGGAGCAAGATAAATTGGTAATGATGGGCACCATCAAACCTTCCAAAGACCAAGCTTTGGTTGCTAGACATTCAAGGGTGGATTATAAAGGCAAGAAGAAATCCAAATCAAAGAAGCCACCTGAGCAAAATAAGGACAAGTCAAAGTCTCAAGAGGAGCCCTCAGGCTCCAAGAAGAACTTCCAAAAGAAGAAGAACAAAGGTGAAATGAGCAAGTGCACATACTGCAGTAAGGGCTATCATCCTGAGAGCTATTGTATGAAAAAGAAAATTGACATGTTGACCCAACTCATGGAGAAGAACAATATCTCCCTTCTTGAATGCGCAAAGTAGAGGAAAGGAGGATCAAATTCCGATGACAATGAGAGAGTACACGCCTTGGTTTCCAACACTTCGAGATCATCCACCTTCATCATTGATTATAGAGATTTAAGACACATGGTTTCGACAAGGGAGAATTTCTCCTCTCTTGATGATTCGAAAGGTCTAAAAATTGTTTTGGGAGATGACTCTGTTATTGATAGTATGGATAAGTGTAGGATTGATCTTGACCATGGTTCTTTCAATGATGTGTTCTATGTACCAGGTCTTGCCGCTAACCTCTTGTTAGTGTATCAGATGAACCACACTGTGTCTCCTAAGAAGGTTGTCTTCTCTCCCAATGAAGTTGAAATATCAGAGATTTCAAATGGTAGAGTCATAGCAAAAGGTGTTGTGGATCACAGTTTGAAGGTATACAAGTTTTCCCATTTCCTACCTTTCTCAAACCCCTCTGCTCTTCTCACTAATGAAAATGAAGCAAGCAAGATTTGGAATGAGATATTTGGCCATCTTAACTACAAGTATATTTCATATTTGAGTGACAAAGACATGGTCATAGGGTTACGAAAGATCAAGTTTTCTAAGGGAGTCTACCAAGGTTGCATCCTAAGAAAACACCCAGAGCACAAGTATGAGAGATCTAGTCATGAGAGAACCTCTGCACCCCTTGAGTTAATCCATAGTAACATTTCTGGTCCATTCCCTCATATGTCCATGAATCAATCCAAATATTTCCTAACCTTCATATATGACTTTTCCAGGTACTGCTGGGTTACTTCCTAAAACACAAGTCTGAAGTTTTTTACCTCTTCAAGGTCTTTCGAGCCTTGGTTGAGAACCAGTATGGGAGGAAACTCAAGATCCTCATATCTGATAATGGTGGTGAGTATGTCAAGTTCGAGTTCATCCATTATTGTGAATATGTAGGTATCCAGACAAAACATTCTATTCCCTACTGTTGACGGGCAATATTGACTGTGCACGCAACGGGGGAAGACAACCCAGATCGGGATCCTTAAAGTAGGCTCCAAGCTGTTTGGGATGGTTGTTCCCAATAGGTTTAAAGGCTTTGTTAGCCTGAAAGTCTAATTAAAGAAAAGTCTAAAAGATAAAGCTAACGCTACTGATTATTAATCAGATATATAAAAATCTCTGTACAAGTTAATAAATGTTATTAATTACAGTATTAATCAGCTAAATTAAATTAGTTTACATTACAAAGAAAGAAGTTAAATAACTATTAACAGACTGGATCAATTACAAAGATACATTATATACACCTGTACATTAATCAGGAATAAAAGGGATAATCTGAATGTGACCTGAATATAAGCATCTGATTCAAATAGATTTTTTTTAATAATATAATTCACAGAAAAAGAAATTATATTAAACTAATCTAAGTCCTATCCTGATCAGGAGAGATGCAAATGTTTAAACTGAAATCGAATATGAGAATGGAACTACTGCATTAAAAATCTTGAAAATATTCAAAATAAATTCAGAAATTAACAAGATCATACAATAGAAACAAATATCACCTATGTTATGATGTCAATCATCAAATTCACAACATGATATCATTGACAAATCGAAATCAGAAAAGTCGATAATCATACATAATATATTTGCAAAACCCTTTAAAGAGATTGTGACAAACATAAATAATATAGAAAAGGGATAACAAGACTAAGAGATACCGTAAACCATATGCAAAGTATAAAAACTATAAACATATATTAAGTATCACCAATTCAAAATACAGTAGCTGCTGACAGGAAACTGTCACAAGTCACCGGTAGATCAAAAGTAGTCTTGTCTTCTCGTTCCTCAAACTATAGACCCCCCTTTTCAGTACACACATGTCTCTTTAAATAACCTACTCCCATAGCGAGATGGTTCTACATAACCGGAAACCATAAAATCTAAATCATATCCAATTTCGTTAAAAATGACAAGTGAAACATGTCATTTTTAATATACATTAAATGTTTTGAAATCGGATAGACTCATTTCATATTACAAAATCATAAAATCGACAAAGGCACTAACTACATAGTGACACCTGGAAAACAGTCCTTGTCAATCGATTTGTTTGCCAATTATGTTGGGATCATCCAGTCAATAGGGGATCGTCAAAATCCGAGACAGGATCCAAAACCATTATCTGCGATACTGCACACAAAGAAAATACAATTAAAACACACACAAAAGGAAAATGCAATAAACTGAATGACAAATAAATTAAACCAAACTAAATACCTGTAAGAAACAACTTGATTATCAATTTATCATAACTTCAAACCTGAAATCAAAAGTAAGTGCACCCCAACCCATTATAAATTCACAGGAGCGTTAAAAACCTGAATGTTTACACCCTTTGCTGAACTGTGCGACGGGCCCTTAAATTGCATAAGAGTAATTTGAGCATTAAGCTCTCTTACTTTCTCCTCATTCTTATCGTTTTCATTCTGCAATTTTAATACCCTACGAATCAAACGATTCTGATGCTTTTTAACACGCAGCAAAGACTTTTTGTCTGCATCTAACTGTTCTTTCAACTTTAAATTCTCGGCCTCCACAATATTACGATGAGCCGACATCTCAGTTACTCGCCCTTCCATGTTGCGAATTTTATCCAACAAGCAATTAACAAACAGTGGGTGCATCATATCCCCAACCTGGTAGGAATCTGATACGTTTGTCTCTACGGGCTTCTCCTTGGCTAGAGGATGAACAACAGGATCGACCCGAACATCCTTATCAAACGCGGGAGGGCTATCATCACCAGGGTTAGAAGTGAACTCATGCCAAACATTACAATTATCATAAGGTAAGACAGGATCTCCTTCATCATTATCGATCACGACAGTCTCGGCATGAATACCGTCATTCACAGGTGGTTTGACAACATTACCCTTGGCCATGCTTCTAGTAAACCTACCCATCAACTTAGCTTTCGACCTGATACCTGTTTGTTTACAGGTATCAATTTTCCTTTTCGGGGTTACTGGAGACAAAGTTGAAGACCTACTCATGCGTTTGGAGACCAGAGGAGTGCCAGGGCTATTTACCAGAGTGGACACAGGGTCATGACAAGCGTTGGGGCTCATACGGCCGGTAGGGTTTGACACGGGCTTGCTTGACAAAGGCTTGCGTAAAGGCGAGACCGAAACTTGATTAGGTTCTGGTGCCAATGAAAATGAAGCATGACTATTTGCTTGATGCCTGATACATTCCTTGGGACAGTCAAATTGACAGTGGCAGAAATCCGAAAAACCATTAGACTCAATGAACTCATCCCAAGACCTGTTTAATTTTGACAGTTCCCTCTCAATTAACATTCGGACCAAGCCATGATGGAACAAGCTATGACTAACATGCTTCGGGCCCTTTTTAATTGCAGAGGACATTTTAAACAGACTTTGCACCAGATAGTAAGGTAGATTTAGTGGGAAACCAATAAAAATAGACATCAACCGCAGATGGTTATAAACATAGGCTGAAGACAGGCGACCTTCACAGGTCACATACCTGTGTATTAAGTCCAAGACCGGGCGCCATTCCTTTTTAAAGTATTTCCGGGCCAATCCAGCTCTGAATGATACCTCTTGACAGGGGTTCTTCAATAGCTACTGCCATTCGGTTATATCCATTTGTTTATACTTAAACCACCTTTGGCCTATCAACGGCAGACCGGTTGCAAGCGCAACTGAGCGTTCATCTACTCGAAACTGGAGATCACCAACCTTAACCTGAAAATCGACCAAAGACACAGCAAACACCCTTATCACTTCAGGGTTCGAATCCGAAAACTTACTGATAAACGACAACCATCCCATGGCCTCGAACTTTGCTAACAGTTCAGGGTTCGAAACAAGTAGCTTCATCTCACAGGGCTCGACTCTTACCACCGGCGCCATGACTGACTGTGCATATGCATGTAAAATCACCCAGACGAGGAACTCGAACTCACAACACGACAGAGAACCAGAGAGTGAACACTCAAGGCACGGACCCAACAAAAACCCTAAGCAATGCAGCCCTATACATTCATAACTAGACAGCACCATGAGCAAACACAGCCAAAAATCCTGAAAACTCGGCATGAAGGGAATGATAACGCAACAAGGCAGTTGCAATGAGAAATGACGGGAAACAACTCGAGAATGAATTGATCTTGCTATGATTTACCCCAGGCTATTGACGTAAGATTACTCATTGCACAGACTACAGGTGTTGACCAAGGAAGAAGCCACGACGTTGGTTACGTACTCGGAATTGAATGTGAAAGACAGGACTCAGTACCTGCGCAATGATGCCATGTCAATTTCACAGCAGGAATATAGGAATTGGAGGCGACGACATAAATTAAGCTGATATTAAACGATAATCCTATGTCACCCTTACCGTAAATCTGATTCAACCTTCAAAGGTGGCGAACCATGCAACATAATAAAAATAATCAAATTAAAACCAAGCATTGCAATATAAACCACATCATAAAAATCAACATTGAACAACTATGGTGATGTTGATTATGGTTGGGGCATCCGAGAGGTTGACTTAGGATGTGACATGTTTGTATAAAATTTAGTCCCTTGATACTCTAGGACCTTGACATACTTACATTTAACCAACCATGCATATCCATTAATTCACATCCACTTGAAAACTATGATAACATGCCAAACCATACTATGGTCAATCGTCCATTTTCGCAACCTTATAATAAAATCAAATGGAAAAATCAATTGATTACTATTTAGACAAGATTTCAAGGTTAGGTTATGAGGAAAAGATATGAAAATTATAAATACTCATCCTTTGACTGTTAAGGTAAATCCATTCAAAATAATAACTTGATAATGGTGATTTTATCAAATAATCTATAGTTTGCAAAGGCTGCTTTTAAAAATATAGAAATTCAATGATTCAGTAGCTCACATAAAGTTAACATTTCAGTAGCTGGTGATTCAATAGATTTTTCCTGAGAAATTTGAACATTTCATCAAACAAAATAGGATTTTGTTTGATGAAATATGTATTTTGTAAGGCTGTTGAGCAGGGGCACAACAGATGGCGACTGACTGGGCGGAACAATTATCTCTGCTTCTTAATCTGAAACCATGCAGTCAAAGAAATTAGATCCTTTATGTGTGTCATTGTATAGGCATCATCATTTTACCATCTTAAACAGATTCAGGCCTCTCATATTTCTAAAGATTACCAGAAACTTACAGTCTTAATTATTTTTAATGAAGATTGAGTTTCTAACAACGATCAGTTCCAAAAGAAGTAAAACAATAAATGGCTTGGTTTTAAAGAATAAAATCTCAATACCATAAGCATGGCCCTGCTTCCAGCAGGCGTCTATAGCCTCGAAAGGGTTGCTTAAAACCCCAAAGAATACCAGTATCCCATCTGCTAGTTATAAATATACAATTCTGGTTAGGTTGAGTTGTTAACCTTGTTTTTCTTTTAATTTTAGTACTTCTGAAGGCCATGATTCTAGCTTGGTAACCAGATAGTAACCATGTCAGTCACCAGTCTGCACCACAATAAATAAACCGGCTCGTAATGAGACCTTTTATCCCTTAGTGTTTTTCCAAGGGCCATTGCCCAGGCTTGGTAACCAGAAACGACAATGTTACTGAATGCAAACCTATGATCCTGAACAGACTGGCTCGTTATGAGACCCTCTGTCCTTCAGACTATTTTAAAGAATATTCATCTCCAACCAAGGCCAGAATGTAGTATTGATTAATCTACAGTGAGATTATCTTAGCAGATGGGGAGGTAGACCTAATTCTCTTTACGAGAAGGGATGGCGTAAAAGATTTTAAAAAGATAACCTTGCCAAAAACTGCCTTAGTCCCTTTGGAAAAATCTTTGTCAAGACTCATATTCATGATTACTATTAACATGATCTAAGAATTTCTGGTAAAATCTAGAAAGATGGAAACCTGTTCACTGTTCAAGACATAAAATAGTATGACAATTTTCAGGATAGTAATACCTTTGTGCATGGTTTGCAGATCAATCATAGAACCTGATAAAAAGACATCAGCTTGAAATTTTATAGATTAATCAGACTCAAAATGTGTAAACAAATCAACAAATCACTGTGAGAAAAATGCCCAAAGCAAACAAAGCAAATAAACTCATTAACCAATTCCATAAACCAAGCACACCACACCAGATATGTACAGGATAATCCCTTGAGGGGGATCAACAAAAATATTTCTTAATCAGATGACCATTCACTGGAAGGTTGTCAATGTCACCCTCCAATGTCTGTAACCTGAAAGTACTAGGACCAAGTTTTTCTGTAATAATAAATGGTCCCAGCCACAGGCATTGGAACTTTGTATGTTTTCCTTTGTCTTCATGTTCTTTGTCCCATTTCAGAACTAGGTCACCTACTTCCAAATCCCGACTGGCTGATTTTCTGAGATCAAACCAACGCTTCACGGTCTGTTGATGTTTGTCAAACTTTTTCCTAGCCAACTCTCTATCTTCCTCAAGTTTATGCAAGGTGTTAATTCGATGTTCCATGGCAGAACATGGTGTCTCATGCACTGACTGGGAAAGATGTAAAGAGGGTAAAAATAAATGAGGAGGAAAAATAGCTTCCTTGCCGTATACCAGGAAAAAGGGAGAGTTTCCTATGGCAGCTTTGGGAGTCACTCTGTCAGCCCACAAGGCATTCGATAAGGCGTTATGCCAATTCCTATGATGATTAACCACCATACGTTTCAGAATCTTAATTAAATTTTTATTAGAAGATTCAGCTAACCCGTTACCCTGGGGATAATAATTAGCTGAATATTTTAACTTTATACCTTTTTCCAATGCATACTCCGTTAATTTAATAGAAGAGAAATAAGTTGCATTGTCGAAAATCAAAGATTCAGGAACACCGAATCTGGTGATAATAAAAGAATCAAGGAATGATATCACCTGTTCCGAGTTAACCACTCGTAAGGGGATGGCTTCAACCCATCTAGTGAAATAATCTGTGGCTGTCAAAATGTACTTGTGCTGCTGTGAAGAAGCTGGTGTTATTGGACCAACAATGTCCAGACCCCATTGCTGAAATGGGAGTTCAATAATAACTGGCTGAAGGGGTAATGCTGCTTTCTTCAGCCTGCCTCCTGCTTTCTGACACTCTTGACACTTCCTGGAAAAAGCATATGCATCTTTGAACAAAGTAGGCCAGTAGTCACCAGCTTTGAGTATTTTGTGTGCAGTGGTTTCTCCGCCAAAGTGTCCCCCGGCTGGTCCTGCGTGTAGTTGAGATAACACATTTAGTCTCATTTCTTTCTAAACAACGAAGGAGGACTCCTTCGAAATTCTTTCTAAACAAAATGTTATCAATCAGCTGATAAGGGGCAGATCTCAATCTCAAAGCCCTTTTATTACGTGGGTCTAAATGTTCAGGAGCATTCCCATGCAATAGAAATAACTTAATATCATTATACCAAGAATCAGGAGGAGTGGAGATCGGACAAACTTCCCTTTCAAACAAATAAGGTTCACCAAAGAAATACAGATCAGATTCAGAACTGTCCGAAGATCCAACTGCTAGCTTACAAAGTCCTTGTCCTCTGACAATCTTTAAGGGCTTGATTTCCAGTTCATATTTCTGAAGAGCCGTGACCCAATGGGCTCGCTTTTCACCCTGGTCTTTCTGTACCAAAAGATTTCTGACTGCTGAACATGGCACAACAACCTTGGTGTGAGACTTCAGCAAATAAGGCCGTAAATGCTTCACTGATTTAAAAACAACAAATGCTTGTTTGTCCACTTCTGGATAGTTCAACTCTGCACCATTCAAACCAGAACTTGTGAAAGCAATGGGAGCTTCATTATTTTCTTGATTTTTCTGTGTTAGAACAACAGCATATGAAGAGTCAGAAGCAAACGTATACAAAATAAATGGCTTAGAAAAATCTGGGCTTGTTAAGGTAGGAGCTTCAACAATCGCTTTTAAGATATCATGAAAAGATTGCTTCTGTTCAGCCAACCATTTAAACTCAGCATCTTTCTTAATCATTTTCTGCAGTGGCCTGACAATTTCAGTGAAACCAGGAATAAATCTAGAAACAAAATTTATCTTTCCAAGAAAAGACTGCATAGGTTTCTTTGAATGAGGCATAGAAATTTGGGATATGGCCTGGGTACGCTCTCGGTCAATATTAATACCTTGTTTAGAAACTATAAAACCTAGTAACTTACCTTTTGTGACTGAAAAGATAGATTTCTTAGGATTTAGAGAAATCCCATATTTCTTGCAACGCTCAAAAACTCTCCTAAGATGAGTTAAATGATCAGTTCTGTTTTTAGAAAAGACAGTAATATCAGCAAGATAAATGACAACGAACTTACCAATCAGACCTCTAAAAGCAATATCAATTGCCCTCTGGAATGTTGCCCCAGCATTAATTAGACCAAATGGCATTTTCCTATAGGAATAAGTTCCCCAAGGAGTCCTGAAGGTTGTTTTCAGTTGATCAGCTTTAGATACTAGCACTTGGTTGTATCCAGAAAAACCATCTAGAAGTGAAAACATTTTAGATCTAGAGACCTGTTGCAAGATTTTCTCCATTGGAGGAACAGGATAATTGTCCTTATCTGAAACCTTATTCAGATTTCGGAAATCGACGCATAACCTGATATCACCATTTTTCTTTCTGACGGGGACAAGATTTGCTACCCACTGGGCATGCCGTACTGGAAAAATTATTCTAGCAGCAAGGAGTTTATTCAGCTCCTTCTTGACAGCCGGTTCTAGGCTAGGATGCATTTTCCTCAATTTTTGTTGAAAAGGTTTAGCCTCTGGTTTCATGGGAATGACATGTTGCATTATATTAGGATCGAATGTCTTAAGATCCTCATACGTCCATGCAAAAATGTCTTTAAACTCATTAAAGAGTTTTATGAAGGCTGTTTTTTCCTGGGGAGTACACGTACTACCCAGATTGACACATTGAGGGACATGTTCAATGCCTAGATTTACAATTTCAGATTTCATAATGGAACTGTTGGTTTTACAGTTTCTTGCAGCTTTGAATTTATCCTTCAAGTCATAGAATTTCTCAAGTTTGATTACTGATCTGGGAAGAGTACTAACCTGATTGAGAGATTCCTGAATTGAACATGGCTTATGAATTACCGCAAAATTATATAGATCCTCCTCGTGAGTCATTTCGTCAATGACCACATCTTTAAAAGTATCCTTCAAAGTCACAAAATCGATTAACTGCTCGTCATCGTCAAAGACTCTCCAATTTGCGATGTTGTCAGGTATGGAAGGTCTGAAAAGCAATTCAACCGAGAAAGAATCAGTAAGCATTCCTTCAGATGGAATTAACCTTGAGGCAACATTAGCTAAAAGATCAGCTTCCTGATTTAGATAACGAGGAATAGAATTTATGTTAAAAGCTTCAAAAGATAATAGTAGATTCCATACCTCTGCCTGATAATTTCTCAGATGCCCAGCAATGCAGTGTATAGTATTACGTACCTGTCTAACAATTATCTCAGAATCCCCTAACACTACCAAAGCTTTGGCTCCCATGTCAATTGCTTTTTTCAGCCCTTGAATCAAGGCTTCATATTCAACAACGTTATTGGTGCAATCGAATTCTAACATGCAAGCGATGAAATACCTTTTCCCATAGGGGTCTATCAGCAAGCAACCTGCACCAGCCCCTTCTTTTGACTTAGATCCATCAAAGTATAGAGACCAGAGACCATCATTCAGATCTAAATGTACCGTGTTTGGGGCTGGGCTTTCATCCGTAACTTGCATAAAATGGCAAATTTCAGATTGCTGTTCTGCACCTGTGATTGATGAAGTTTCAGCTTCAAGATCCCCAAAGAAAGAGTCTACCATATAATTTCCCATAATGGTGTTAGTAAATAATACTGGTTCATTCGAGTCATCCAGCTCGGTGACTGTATGCTTCATATAGCGCTCACGATCAATTCTGATCTTGTTCGGGTGACCTTTATGGGAAATCCATAAGTGTGACCAGTTAGTCGCAAAATATCCCTTCAGTTTCTCCGACCAATCTCTGCTAAGAAATAGGCCATATGCTTCAGGGATATCTGCGACAATTATATCAATGATAAAATGGACTTGAGGATTTGACGCTAACCTTATCAATACCTCTTTCAACTTCCCTATAACTTTCACGTTTGAACGGTCAAGCTGCACAATACTTGTATCGCAAGGCACAGGGACAACATTAAGTTTTTTACATACAGAGTATGGCATAACATTCTTTGAGGCCCCTGAGTCTATCATACAGTTGTGCACTTTGCGATTGCATATTTCAAACGTAAGTAAAAAAGGCGGAGTTGAAGAATCAGATTTCTTGCCTATGGATGATGCATTGACTGAAGATTTTGTTGGGTTATCTTTGGTGTTAGCAGGGCTGTTTTGACTTGAAGGAGTTTTTCCACTTTTACTTTTAGATACCCCTTGCATCATTTTATCTCTAATCATAGGTAACTTAAGGAGTTCATAGATAGAGATGTTGGCTCTAATTTTCTTTAAATCTTCAATCAGATCGTATTCTAAATCAAGAGAGGGTGCAGATTTACTACTTGCAGGTTGGGTTTTTGTTTGAGCAGCTGAACTATTATCCGTAGCAGTTGTAGAAGGTTCCCTTGAGGGCTGATATTTCTTGCTTCTAGTGTTATACTGATGCTGATTTACATTGACAACACCTACATCTTCATCACCAGTCAATTCTGCAGTATCCCAGAAGTGGCTGATAACTTGAGGAGGTTTATCTTCTGTGTCATTATCTTTGTCTTGGGTACCTTCAGAACCCTGTTCTGAAGATTGAGTTTCGTTTTCAGCTGATGTTTCTAGACCTGAAACTAATAACTTGAGGAAACTGTTAATTTCATCAACATTATTAGCTTCAGAGGGTGGGGTCTGTCTAGGAGCTGTATTCGGGAATGGCCTTCTGAAAGTTTGTCTAGGTGGTTCTTTATTAGGGGTGTTTTCAGAAGTACCTTTCTTTAAATCGATGATTTCATTAGACAGTTTTTTAATAACTCTTTGGAGGCTATCTAGGTCTAATCAATCATGGATTTTTTTCTCAGGCATTGTGGTTTTAGAGGGACTCTCGATCTTCTTACGAGAAGAAGATGTAGAATCTGTGTCTATCCCAGGGTTTGCCTTTATGGAAGACATATCTTTCTCAACCCTAATTGCTTCTTCAAAGTTTTCAGTAAGGGTAAGTTTGGCCTTCTGTCTGACAAACATGGCCATTGACACATGCAAGGCTGAAGTGTAAAATTCAATAGTGACATCCTCAGCTGGCCTTGAAGCAGCAGGAATCCTGTTTCTTAGAGTTAGGAATAGCTGGTTAAAATCTTTGACCTTTTCTTTGGTCTCCATGTAAATCCTAGACAATTCTAACACTAAAGCAGCTGGAGTCTTATCGTCTCCAAACTTGTTCATGAAAGCAAGGTCGAACTCATTCCAGCTGGTAATGGAACCAGCCGTAAGCGAAAAATACCACGTCGAAGCTTTGCCCTCAAATGTATAAGGGAAAAGTCGACAGACTACATCTTCATGTTCAACATCCAAGAGCCGAACTACTAGCATAAACTTCTTGACATGGTCTTCGGCTGGTTCTTTCAGCTCAGGGTTGAAATTGGGTAACAACTTTTCAGGATGCTTAGGTAAAGGGTGTTGATTACCTGGGACAGCCACTGCATCCTGAGCTAACCATGGCATATTAGCATTAGGGTTTGGGGGGTTTACACCTGCCATGTTCCTTGGTGATGGAGGTGGTGAAGGTGGTGTTTGAAGAATGCGAGGAGGTGAATGAGGTGGTGATGGTGGTTGACCAACCCTTCCTCAAGTAGGTGGTCCTGAAGAAGATGAAGGTTGATTGGTGCCTGTTATAGACAGAAGTAATTGATAGTTAGGGGGGACACCTAAAGGTTGCTCAGGTTCTTCGGAGGAGGACTCAGTATGATGAATACAGGGACGTCTGATCTGAGCAAGAGACAATTCCGTAGGTTGGGTCCCAGTGAGTTTCGAATAAGCCCTAGTTAAAATTCTCTGGGATTCATTTATGGCCTGTTCGACCTGGTCAATTTCTTCAGGTTGGCGAATACTAGGAGAGTTGAACTGAGAGATAAGGTTCCGAACGGAGTCGTTCAGTGGGGCTTCACCCGATCGTGATGACCTGAGAGTACGTGGCTGTGATGATGACTGTATTTGAGGGGTGATAGGCTGATTAAATTTGTTTACATGATTGTTTTCATCAGCCATTAGCTTAAGCTGGCCCTCCTTCTAGCGCCATTGTTGATGGTCAATATTGACTGTGCACGCAACGGGGGAAGACAACCAGACCGAGATCCTTAAAGCAGGCTCCAAGCTGTTTGGGATGGTTGTTCCCGACAGGTTTAAAGGCTCTGTTAGCCTGAAAGTCTAATTAAAGAAAAGTCTAAAAGATAAAGCTAACGCTACTGATTATTAATTAGATATATACCTATCTCTGTACAAGTTAATAAATGTTATTAATTACAGTATTAATCAGCTAAATTAAATCAGTTTACATTACAAAGAAAGAAGTTAAATAACTATTAACAGACTGGATCAATTACAAAGATACATTATATACACCTGTACATTAATCAGGAATAAAAGGGATAATCTGAATGTGACCTGAATATACGCATCTGATTCAAATAGATTTTTTTAAATAATATAATTCACAGAAAAAGAAATTATATTAAACTAATCTAAGTCCAATCCTGATTAGGAGCGATGTAAATGTTTAAACTGAAATCGAATCTGCGAATGGAACTACTGCATTAAAAATCTTGAAAATATTCAAAATAAATTCAGAAATTAACAAGATCATACAATAGAAACAAATATCACCTATGTTATGATGTCAATCATCAAATTCACAACATGATATCCATTGACAAATCGAAATCAGAAAAGTCGATAATCATACATAATATATTTGCAAAACCCTTTAAAGAGATTGTGACAAACATAAATAATATAGAAAAGGGATAACAAGACCAAGAGATACCGTAAACCATATGCAAAGTATAAAAACTATAAACATATATTAAGTATCACCAATTCAAAATACAGTAGCTGTTGACAGGAAACTGTCACAAGTCACCGGTAGATCAAAAGTAGTCTTGTCTTCTCGTTCCTCAAACTATCGACCCCCCTTTTCAGTACACACATGTCTCTTTAAATAACCTACTCCCATAGCGAGATGGTTCTACATAACCGGAAACCATAAAATCTAAATCATATCCAATTTCGTTAAAAATGACAAGTGAAACATGTCATTTTTAATATACATTAAATGTTTTGAAATCGGATAAACTCATTTCATATTACAAAATCATAAAATCGACAAAGGCACTAACTACATAGTGACACCTGGAAAACAGTCCTTGTCAATCGATTTGTTTGCCAATTATGTTGGGATCATCCAGTCAATAGGGGATTGTCAAAATCCGAGACAGGATCCAAAACCATTATCTGCGATACTGCACACAAAGGAAATACAATTAAAACACGCACAAAAGGAAAATGCAATAAAATGAATGACAAATAAATTAAACCAAACTAAATACCTGTAAGAAACAACTTGATTATCAATTTATCATAACTTCAAACCTGAAATCAAAAGTAAGTGCACCCCAACCCATTATAAATTCACAGGAGCGTTAAAAACCTGAATGTTTACACCCTTTGCTGAACTGTGCGATGGGTCCTTAAATTGCATAAGAGTAATTTAAGCATTAAGCTCTCTTACTTTCTCCTCATTCTTATCATTTTCATTATGCAATTTTAATACCCTACGAATCAAACGATTTTGATGCTTTTTAACACGCAGCAAAGACTTTTTGTCTGCATCTAACTGTTCTTTCAACTTTAAATTCTCGGCCTCCACAATATTATGATGAGCCGACATCTCAGTTACTCTCCCTTCCATGTTGCGAATTTTATCCAACAAGCAATTAACAAACAGTGGGTGCATCATATCCCCAACCTGGTAGGAATCTGATACGTTCGTCTCTACGGGCTTCTCCTTGGCTGGAGGATGAAAAATAGGATCGACCCAAACATCCTTATCAAACGCGGGAGGGATATCATCACCAAGGATCGAAGGGAACTCATGCCCAACATTACAATTATCATCAGGTAAGACAGGATCTTCTTCATCATTGTCGATCACGATAGTCTCGACACGAATACCATCATTCACAGGTGGTTTGACAACATTACCCTTGGCCATGCTTCTAGTAAACCTACCCATCAACTTAGCTTTCGGCCTGATACCCGTTTGTTTACAGGTATCAATTTTCCTTTTCGGGGTTACTGGAGACAAATTGAAGACCTCCTCATGCGTTTGGAGACTAGAGGAGTGCTAGGGATATTTACCAAAGTGGACACAGGGTCATGACAAGCCTTGGGGCTCATACGGCTGGTAGGGTTTGACACGGGCTTGCTTGACAAAGGCTTGCGTAAAGGAGAGACCGAAACTTGATTAGGTTTTGGTGCCAATGAAAATGAAGCATGACTAGGTGCTTGATGCCTGATACATTCCTCGGGACAGTAAAACTGATAGTGGCAGAAATCCGAAAAACCATTAGACTCAATGAACTCATCCCAAGACCTATTTAACTTCGACAGTTCCCTCTCAATTAACATTCATACCAAGCCATGATGGAACAAGCTATGACTAACATGCTTCGGGCCCTTTTTAATTGCAGAGGACATTTTAAACAGACTTTGCACCAGATAGTAAGGTAGATTCAGTGGGAAACCAATAAAAACAGACATCAACCGCAGATGGTAAACATAGGTTGAAGACAAGCGACCTTCACAGGTCACGTACCTGTGTATTAAGTCCAAGACCAGGCGCCATTCCTTTTTAAAGTATTTTCGGGCCACTCCATCTCTGAATGATACCTCTTGACAGGGGTTCTTCAATAGCTGCCACCATTCGGTTATATCCATTTGTTTATACTTAAACCACCTTTGACCTGTTAACGGCAGACCGGTTGCAAGCGCAACTGAGTGTTCATCTACTCGAAACTGGAGATCACCAACCTTAACCTGAAAATAGACCAAAGACATAGCAAACACCCTTGTCACTTCAGGGTTCGAATCCAAAAACCTACTGATAAACGGCAACCATCCCACGGCCTCGACCTTTGCTAATAGTTCAGGGTTTGAAACAAGTAGCTTCATCTCACAGGGATCGAATCTTACCACCGGCGCCATGACTGACTGTGCATATGCATGTAAAATCACCCAGACGAGGAACTCGAACTCACAACACGACAGAGAACTAGAGAGTGAACACTCAAGGTGCGAACCCAGCAAAAACCCTAAGCAATGCAGCCCTATACATTCATAACTAGACAGCACCATGAGCAAACGCAGCTGAAAATCCTAAAAACTCGGCATGAAGGGAATGATAACGCAACAAGGCAGTTGCAATGAGAAATGATGGGAAACAACTCGAGAATGAACTGATCTTGCTATGATTTACCCCAGGCTATTGACGTAAGATTACTCATTGCATAGACTACAGGTGTTGACCAAGGAATAAGCCACGACATTGGTTACGTACTCGAAATTGAATGTGAAAGACAGGACTCAGTACCTGCGCAATGATGCCATATCAATTACACATCAGGCATATAGGAATTGGAGGCAACGACATAAATTAAGCTGATATTAAATGATAATCCTATGTCACCCTTACCGTAAATGCGATTCAACCTTAAAAGGTGGCGAACCATGCAACATAATAAAAATAATCAAATTAAAACCAAGCATTGCGATATAAACCACATCATAAAAATCAACATTGAACAACTATGGTGATGTTGATTATGGTTCGGGCATCCGAGAGGTATACTTAGGATGTGACATGTTTGTATAAAATTTAGTCCCTTGATACTCTAGGACCTTGACACACTTACATTTAACCAACCATGCATATCCATTAATTCACATCCACTTGAAAACTATGATAACATGCCAAACCATACTATGGTCAATCGTCCATTTTCGCAACCTTATAATAAAATCAAATGGCAAAATCAATTGATTACTATTTAGACAAGATTTCAAGGTTAGGTTATGAGGAAAAGATATGAAAATTATAAATACTCATCCTTTGACTGTTAAGGTAAATCCATTCAAAATAATAACTTGATAATGGTGATTTTATCAAATAATCTATAGTTTGCAAAGGCTGCTTTTAAAAATATAGAAATTCAATGATTCAGTAGCTCACAGAAAGTTAACATTTCAGTAGCTGGCGATTCAATAGATTTGTCCTGAGAAATTTGAACATTTCATCAAACAAAATAGGATTTTGTTTGATGAAATATGTATTTTGTAAGGCTGTTGAGCAGGGGCACAACACCTACACACCTTAGCAAAATGGAGTTGCTGAGAGGAAGAATAGAGCACTCAAGGATATGGCAACATGTATGATGGAGTCTAAAACTTTGCCACCAAAGTTTTGGGCTGAAGCAATAAACTGTGCATCCTATATCCAGAATAGGGTGCCTCACAAGCAACTTGATGGAGTCACTCCTTTCGAAGCTTGGAGTGGGCACAAGCCAAATGTGACCCATTTTAGGATTTTTGGGTCAAAGGCCTGGGATAGAATTCCAACTGAAAAGAGGAAGGATTTACAACCCCAAAGCCAAGAGTGCCTATTTGTTGGGTATTCTGAATATTTCAAAGGGTACAAGTTGATCAACTTGAGCACTAAAAAATATTTCATCGAAAGGAGTGTTCAGTTTGAAGAAGAGCCTTTAGCAGCAACAGAAATTGGAGAATCCTCTTCATCACCACAACCATTGATTGCAAGTGAAGAGACTAATGAGTTTGATGATTTTGATATGTTTGATAACGATGATTTAATTGTATATCCTAATAGTCCTACAAGACCAAAATGGGTAGTAAGGACCATTCATGCAGTCGGGGAACTAGGTGGGAATCCTAGTGACACTAGGAGGACTAGATCTCAGTTTGAGAGTGCCCTTTATGTGAAATATCCACTCTTTGCTGAGAAGTGTTATTTGATGGTTGAATATGACCCTCATACATATGAATATGAATTGGATTATCCAATATGGGAAACAACCATGAATGAAGAATACAACTCGCTCCAAAGAATGAAACATGGGAAGTAGTTGGCCCTCCCCCCAGGGAGAAAGCTAGTAAAGTGTAAGTGGGTTTATAAAACCAAATTTTTTGTGGATGGTTCACCTTTGAAATATAAGACAATATTGGTATCTAAGGGCTACTCACAAGTTCAAGGTATTGATTACAATGAGACCTTTTCACCAGTGGCAAAGATGGACTCCATAAGGCTAGCTTTGGCCATTCTAGCTTCAAGGCAATGGGAGGCGCATCAGATGGATGTAAAGTTTGTATAATACATATTTGGTGTGAATGTTAAATAAATCATTGTATGGGATAAAGCAATCCCCCAGGGCTTGGTATGCCAAGATTCATGGATTTCTATCGTCACCGAATTTTGTTCAATGAAATTATGATCCGAATGTCTATTTGAAGCTGATACATGGTTCTTTAATGATTATTGTTTGTATGTGGATGACCTATTAATAATAGGAAGTTTAAAGAAAGAGATTTCCTCCTTGAAGGATGCACTGAACCATGCCTTTTCCATGACAAATTTGGGATTGTTGAGTCAATTATTGGGTCTCGAAATTTCTCAATCTTCACATAGAATCAAAGTTCATCACTACAAGTATGCTTTAGATATGCTCAACAAGTTCAACATGAAGGATTTCAAGCCATGCAAGACTCCATTCCTTTCTGTATTTTAGCTTGAAGAAGCAAGTTCTTCTCCTTTGGTAAATAATACATTGTGTAGGCAGTTGATTGGGTGTTTGCTTTATCTGAATCATACTTGACATGACATATCTTATGCAGTTAGTGTGGTTCCAGACACATGGATCAGCCTCATGAAATCCATTGGAAAGAAACTAAAAGAATTTTGAACTTTGATCAAGGAACACGAACTCATGGGATTTTTTTATGTAGCAAAATCTGACTTAGAGCTAGTTGGATTTACTGATAGTGATTGAGCAGGTGAAAACACAGATCAAAAGTCTACTTCAATATTTGTGTTCATGCTTTCATATGGACCAATCAGCTGGTAAAGTAAGAAGAGAGTGCCATTGCACTCTCATCTATAGAGGAAAAGTATAGAGGAGCTGCGAATGCAACTACTCAATGTTTGTGGTTGCAGGGAATACTTGGAGAGTGCGGGATCGAATCATAGACTTCCATTGTCATCTATTGTGACAATCAAAGAACCATTTGAATCTCTAATGATCCAGTTCAAATACAACAAACCAAACACATTGAGATCCATATGGACTATATCAAAGGAGCTTGTGCATGGTGGTACCATTGCTCTACTCTACTGTGCATCTTCAAAGCAGGTAGCAGACATATTCACCAAGGTGTTTTCTGAGAAGACCTTTAGTAATATCAAATCAATGCTAGGGATTGCTGATCATGTGGTGAAGAATTATTGATAATAAGATTTCCAAATTTTTTGTCTATGTCCATGTTTAAGGGAGGATTTTCCCTTGGGGTTTTGCTTCTTTCCTTGGTGCATGGACAAGCAGTATGTAAAGGGTGACTAAGACATGTTGTTAGGCCCTATAATGTGATATTTTTTTTGATATTTTACATAAAGCCAGTCTTAAGGGGGGGTGTTATAATAATCAAACCCATAGTTACACATAGGTGACATTAATTTGTCAATTTTGTCCTATTCCTAGATTCCTCACTATGCTAGTGGGCATCCACTTGCACATAGAGGTCAACGAATGCTAAAACCGGCTTAAGAAGCTATTTAGAAACATCATGGAAAATATTTTGACAACTATGCAGTAAATCCAAAATAGCAAAAGCGCATTTCTGCTTTTTCTTAAAGCTGCCTTGCTTTTAGCAGTTTTAAGGCAAAAGGGAAAAGCTAGTCTTGGAGTAACTGCCTTGTTTTTTGCCCAACTCATTCTCATTTTTTTCTCCATCCAAAAGAATGGATATGATCTCTTTCCACCACTTATCAGCTGGTACATCTCACTCAGTCAATTTGTGAGCATCTTGACAGATTAGGAAAGTGATTTATGCACCTATGGGGTATTTTGACTAGTTTAGTAAGCCTGCTTTTTGTCCAATTTGAATAGTATCCTTATGATTTCAAATATCTGATGCAATTATATATTTGGAAAACCTATTAGTTTAGGATGCTGGATTATGCACACTTATTCAATATAGGATTGTGTTATGATCCATATTCAGTCTCCTTTTTGTTGAATTTTGTATGCTAGACTAGTAATTTTGTGAGTGTAATTGATCTACAACTTGGGATTAATTTCGACACTTTTATTCCACTCAATTCCATTATCATAAAATCAATCTTCTATTTATATCCATCAAGCTAAAATACGAGGTCCCATTGTAATAAGGTTGACTTGTATATTTTGAAATGAACATATAAACAAAGATGAATTAAAGATTCTTTCATTTACTTATGTTTTCACAGTTAGTGTTGAAGAGGGATGGATTGTGTGTTGGCTTGTGTGACTTCAAGCTTCTTCAATGTGACATTTCAATATTCCAATGCTTCAAGTCCGTTCTTATGTTAATATGTTAATTATTCAACAACGCTCCATATTTGCTTCTTCATGACACTTTAATCAATCCATTTGTATGGCTGTGAGAATTTGATTCACAACTGGATCTAGGAGCGCAATAGAATCTCACAATTCGAATTACTTTGCAAAAACCACCAAAAATATTGAAAGAGGAACAAACTTTACATACACATGTGAACACAATGTGGGTATTATTGAACTGTCTAACATCTGAATGTGTTTATATCAAAGATATATTACATTAGGAATAATTCATGAGGCTTAGGAATCCAATTGGGAGTGTACATGTGTCAAGGCAATATTTGACCTCAATCCCCCCTAGGTGGACCAATGAAGCTCCAAATCAACCCAAATAGTCATGAAACCTGATGTGAACATTGGTAAAGTGTGCTGGGAAATAATGAGTCCAAGGCATGTGTGGTTGAGCAAGTAGAGGTGTAGGAGTGGTTCAAGGTGAGCAATAAATGCTCAAGAAGCCCAAAAATGGTCTAAAAACATCCCTAGATCCACAAAAAGAGGAATGTGAGTGCTCCTGTCATTAATTAGGGAACACATGTGATGGGTTGACTGAGCTGGAGTGCTAATGTAGGTGTGAATAGACCACAATAACTAGATATCTTGCTGAATCAACTTCCCTAAGTCTAAACCATTACAACTTAATGCATAGAAGCAAATAAAATTGTCTAAGGTATAAAATAAGGTACTAAGGATGGATTAATGCTCTAAAACCCCCCATTAATGTTGAATTAATACAACTAACCAAAAATATCATGGAGGCATTGGAAACAAAGGCTCAAGTCATCTCATACAACATAAATTTTATTTGTCCATGAAAAACAAGGAAAAGAGGAAAAAGCACATGAGAACAAAACCTCTCCTAAAAAATGGACATGGGGCCAAAAATATGAAGGTGAATGGCAGCCATCACCATGAATCACTCAATCCAAGTAGTGATCTCAAGTAATTGAAGGTCTTCTCAATAAAACACTTGTTGAAAATATCAACAGTTTCTCGATGGATGGGAAATACTGCAAGGCTATCACCCGATCATGCACTAAGCCCCGAATGTAGTGCATATGAATATTTATGTGATTGGTCCTTTGTCTTTATAGTGGATTTGTAGAAATATTTATTGCACTTTTATTTTCTCATGAAATTATAGTGGGTGAATTAAGTTTGGCATCAAGCTCCCGAAGAATGCCTTGCAACCACACACATTGTGTAGGTGCATTCACTGATCCTCTGTACTCAGCCTCATATGAAGAAAGGGAAATAGTGTGATGTTTCTTACTTGACCAGAAAATGGGATGATTGGAAATCATTAATACAAAACCTGAAGTGGAATTTCTATCATTGGGATCTCCAGCTCAATCTGAATAAGAAAAATCCTACTAGTTCCAGTGGCGAACTAGCTGCATAGTGTACTACGAAGTTCCTGGTGACTAGAACATACTAAAGGATCCTCTTGGATGCCTTCCAATGGATCTCATGTGGCTACTCAATATATATTTCTAACACTAACAACATATTCTAAATCAGGTCTAGTACGAGTGAGATACAACAAGCTCCCGACTAGCTGTCTGTACAATGAACAATCTACCAAATGAGAGTCACCAATTTCACCTAGTTTTATGCAAGAAAGGAATGGGAAATTAGCTGCCTTACATTAATCCATATTAAAATTTCATAACAGGTATGAAGCATACTTTTGTTGGCTGATCATGATGCCTCTTTCAGATTGCTCAATTTCCAAACCAAGAAATTGTTTTAGCAATCGTAGACCAGTCATTGCAAATTCACTGTGTAGAGATGCTTTAATTGATCCAATTTATTTGGTGCAGATACTGTGGAAATTGAACCTAGGTGTTAGAACAATTACACTCACAACAATTTCCAATTACACATGCAAATTACTCACAAAAGAGGCTGGATATGGAGCTGAACACTAATCTGTATTAAATAAGTGTACAATAGCCAACCCTGTGAAGTCATAGGCTACCACAATAAATAATTACACGAGGGATTCGAATGCATGAAGATTCCATTCGAATCTAGTCAAAAGCAGGCTTACTAAATCTAAGCAAATCCCCCATACGTGCATAAAGCAGTTTCCAAAACTGTCTAGGAGCTCACGAATTGGAAAAATCAATTAGGAAAGCTAATAGTGGGTGGAAGGACAAATCATACATGATTTTCATAGGAGAAAAGAGTGGAGGACGTGGAGGACAAAAAACAAGTTAACTTCACCTAGTCAAAATTTCCCAATTTCCTTAAAACACTGAAAAAGCAGGCAATAAAGCAGAAAAAGCAGACATGCGCTAGGGAGGCTAGGAATAAAGCAGATTTGATTCCAGGAGGTTTCCCAAGCGCTCCATGACTCAAAATTAGCAAGTTTGACCACTATGGATGTGTGGAGGACAACTTGCATAAGGTGGAATATGGAAACTAGGCAAATAAGACAAAAATTGGATTAATTAATGTCTAAGGTAGCTAACTATGGGTTGATTATTCTAACACCCCCCCTTAAGCTTGACTTATGAGTAAAATATCAGAAAATTATAGGGCCTAGCAACAAGGCTTAGTCACCCTTTACATACTGCATGTCCATTTAACCAAGGAAAGAGGCAAAAACCCAGTGGGAAAAATCCTCCCTTAAACATGGACTGTAAAACAAAATTTGGAAATATCGTCATCACTCATGCTTCACAGCATGATCAGCAATCCCCAGCAGTGATTTGAGATTGCTGAATGTCTTCTCACAAAAAACTTTGGTGAAGATATCAGCTACTTGTTCTGAAGATGAACAAAAGAGTAGGTGAATGGTGCCATCATGCACAAGCTGTCTGATGTAGTGCATATGGATCTCAATGTGTTTGGTTCTCTGCTTCTTAACTGGATCATTGCAGATTCAAATGGTACTCTGATTATCATAGTAGATAGTATTTGAGTATTCTGATTCGAAGCCACACTCTCCAAGTAACCCTTGCAACCATAAACATTGAGTTGCTGCATTTACAACTCCTCTGTACTCTGCTTCTGTAGATGAGAGTGCAATGGCACTCTGTTTCTTGCTTGACCAGCTGATTGGCCCTTCTACAAGCATGAACACATATCATGATGTTGACTTTTGATCTGTGCTGTCACCTACCCAATCACTGTCAGTAAACCCAATCAAATCAAGATCAGATTTAGCTTTATAGAAGATCCCATGTGTCCTTGTTCCCTGAACAAAGTTAAGGATCCTTTTGGCTGCTTTCCAATGGATCTCATGAGGCTGATCCATGTATCTTGAAGCCACACTTACTACATAAGAAAGATCAGGTCTATTATGTGTAATTTGCAACAAACATCCAATCAATTGCCTATACAGTGTATTGTTTACCATAGGTGAAGAATCAACTTCTTCAAGCTTCACTCCTGAAAGGAAATGAGTCTTGCTTGGCTTGCAATCCTTCATTTTG
>LPNX011150203.1:225343-237255 GCA_001517045.1 Pseudotsuga menziesii
ATCATCTGTATTTCCAAAAAGATCAACAATATTCTCCCATACTTCATTCGGTGATGTCAATCCATCAAGATGGAAAAGGAGGTCTCTGGATATGCTCAGACACAGGAGACCATAGGCCTCATCCCTCCTGTTGTGCCATTTTATCTTCTTTGCAGCTGCATTGGGCTCTGCTTCTATTGCCATAGTCACTATGTAGAGGCCTTTCTCTCTCAACAGTATCTCCATCTCTATTTTCCATTCAAAGAAGTTAAATGGAGTCAAGATGATCTTCTGAGATTGATCCATAGCTCAGAAATTGTCCCGTTAGTCAGCAGAATGCTCCCAGTCAATGATGTTGAACCTGCAAAACAAATTGGAAGGAGATAAATCGATATACAAAGGCTCTGATACCATGTGGAAATTGAAACCAGGTGTTAGAACAATTACACTCACAACAATTGCCAATTACACATGCAAATTACTCACAAAAGAGTCTGAATATGGAGCTGAACACTAATCTGTATTGAATAAGTGTACAATATCCAAACCTGTGAAGTCATAGGCTGCCACAATAAATAATTGCATGAGGGATTCTAATGCATGAATATTCCATTCGAATCTAGTCAAAAGCAGGCTTACTAAATCTAAGCAAATCCCCCATAGGTGCATAAAGCAGTTTCCAAAACTGTCTAGGAGCTCACGAATTGGAAAAATCAATTAGGCAAGATAATAGTGGGTGGAAGGACAAATCATACATGCTTTTCATAGGAGAAAAGAGTGGAGTATGTGGAGGAAAAAAAACAAGTTAACTTCACCTAGTCAAACTTTCCCAATTGCCTTAAAACACTGAAAAAGCAGACATGCGCTAGGGAGGCCAAGAATAAAGTAGATTTGATTCCAGGAGGTTCCCCAAGCACTCCATGACTCAAAATTAGCAAGTTTGACCACTATGGATGTGTGGAGGACAACTTCCATAAGGTGGAATATGGAAGCTATGCAAATAAGACAAAAATTGGATTAATTAATGTCTAAGGTAGCTAACTATGGGTTGATTATTCTAACAGATACCTGTAATAAAAAGGTCATCAACATATAATACAATTACCTGAAATACATCACCAACATTTTGCAAATAAACATTATGATATTACTTGCATCGAACAAAGCCAATTGATAGCAAAAAATTGTCCATTTTGGCATACTAAGCCCTTGGGGCTTGCTTGAGGCCATATAGTGACTTATTCAACTTGAAATCAAGGGAAGAATCCCATTGGAAACCTTCAGGTTTTTACATGTATATCTATTCATTTAGCTCACCATGAAGAAATTCACTTTTGACATCCATGTGGTGCACCTCCCAACATTTACTAGCAGCAATGGCTAAAACTAGCCTGATTGAATCCATCTTTACAACCGGTGCAAAGGTCTCTGTATAGTACACTCCTTGGACTTGAGAAAATAATTTTGCAAATAATATGGCCTTATATTTAATATCAGACCCATAAGCAGCAAATTTGGTCCTATAGACCCACTTCCATTGCACAAGCTTCCTCTTGGGAGGCAAGGGAACCAATTCCCAAGTTTCATTCTCTTGCAAAGAATTGAATTCATCTTGCATGGATGATTGCCACCTTAGGTCATGATATGCTTCCTGATATGACTGTGGATAAGTTACAACCATAATATATCAATTCTCAACAAGGGAAACTTCACTTGCATAAGAAGCATTGTAAAATTATGGTATTGTCTTCCTAGAATCTAGAGGATTGCTTGCTAAATCCCCAGCAACTTGTATGGTTTTATCTTCCCACTTGGGCCTTGAGGGTGAGTCATGTAAATAAAAATCATATTTAACCATATCATTATCAGAAATATCATAGAAATCATAGTTTGAATCATCACTTACATCATCATTGTGTTGAGGAGAAGAGCATTCCCCCGGTGTTGGTTCAAAATCTGGTATAATTTCCTCTTTGAATTGCACACTTATTTCAATGAAATTTTTGTGTGTGGAAGTATCAACGAGATTGTATCCCTTTTTTTCTTCACCATATTCCACAATGATGCATTTTTTTTCTCTGTGTCTGCAATTCCTTCCTCTTTTCTGATGGAATTCGAGCCCATGCCCTTGAGACAAAAATCCTGAAATGTGAGATATTTGGTTTGTGACCAAACCAAGACTCATAAGATGTTTTCCATTTCACTGAGTTGTGTAAATCCCTATTATGAATATATGCAGAAAATTTAATGGCTTAATACCATACCTTAGGACTCAAATCCTTAGCCTCAATCATGCATGTAGCCATCTCCTTGAGAGCCCTATTTTTTCTCTCTGCCACACCATTTTGTTGTAGTGTGTAGGGGATCGAATGCTGCATTTGGATGCCACATTCCTCACATAGGTTCTACAAATTTTTATTCACATACTCTTTAGCATTATCACTCCGAAGGATTTTAATCTTATTCCCACTTTGATTCTCAACTAGGGCCTTCCAAATCTTGAGATTCTCAAAGACTTTAGATTTTAGCTTAAGGAAGTATACCCAACAGAACCTTGAGAAATCATCTATGAAAGTGAGAACATACCTTTATCCTCCATAGGAGGGAGTGGGAAGAGGTCCAATTATATATGAATGGACCAATCCAAGTGTTTGTGTAGCTCTACTTTCCTCCCCCTTCTCATAGCTGCGCTCTAGATGCTTTCCCACCAAACAACCAATGCATACACCATAGGAAGATTTGATAGGAGGAATCCCTTCCACCTCGTGATACCTGTTTAGCACTTGAAGGTATTTGTAGCTCATATGGACAAATATCTCATGCCATATATTGGAGGTTTCATTGGCATGAGACAAAAGTGCTTTCCCACTGGAATTTGGAAGAAACTTGGAAAATTTGTACATCCTAGCTTCGTGATATGCATACCCCAATGCCACAAATTTGTTGGAGGATATTTCTGCTATCTCAACCTCATATGGAGTAGATGTTACTCTCTTGGATTTTCTAGTATGTTTCATTTGGTATACTGACAGCAGGTTCACTTCCAAGGCTATTACATAGAGGATATTGTTGAAATATCCATTGTCAAGGTTGATCCTGCCAACTCCCTTGGATTGGATCTTAGAGTCATCACCCATTCGAACAGTTGGGCCACTATTCGAATCCATGGAAGTGAAGAACTCTCTGAAAGAGACCATATTTATTGATGCTCCTGAATCAATGATTAAGGTGGAGGGATCTGAAGAACCTGCAATGAAAGCATGAAACCTATCCTTGTTGTCAGAACCTGAACCACCATCCTTCTTCCTTGTGCTCTCTAGGATTGGGATGTTGTTATTCTCCAAAAACTGTTCCATCATGTCAATGGTTTTGTTCATGCAAGAACTCTCTATATGCCATCCCTTGTGGAAATAGGTGCATTTTGTTTTCTCCTTTGCCTTACTATCCATGTCCTTGCAAGGATTCAAAACCCCACCAGGATTCTTGGGTCTGTCTTGTTTCTTCTTCTCTAACTGTCTCGAATCCTTGGATTTTTTCTTGCCTATGGATGCATTCGAAAAACCTGTAGCAAGATCTTGATCCTTGATTTTTTATGGTGCCCATTTGTACTAGCTTGTATTGCTCTTGAGTCAAATATTGCATGAAGCTTGCTAGTCATGGCATTTGCCAATTTCAAATGGTTAGATTTCCAGAGTGGAATGTGCAAACAAACATTGAGTATTCTGGCCCCAAATTCAAAAGGATTGACATTATTAGTTGATCTTCCTTCTTCTTGATTCCACACTACTTGAGTTGAAGTACCAAAGAATTAAATTTGGTGAATAACTCTTGAATGGTGTCAAAATGCGTTGGGCTCAAGGTGCTGAGCTCATTTTCGAGATGGTGTCCCCTTAGTTCATCATTTTTCCCAAAGAGAGCTTTGATCCCGAGCCAAAATTCATTTGTGGTGTTCAAACTGCCAACTTGAAACATGAGATCTCTCGAAATGTCAAGACATAGCATTCCAAAAGCTTCATATAGTCTATTGAAGTATTTCGACTTCTCTACTACAGAATTTGGCTCTACTTCTGTCCCCATGGTGACCCTGTAGAGATCCTTGGATCTTAATTGTATGACCATCTCTTCCTTCCATTCTAAGTAATTGAATGGATTCAGCAAGAAGTTATTTTGCTCCATCTCTTCTTGCGTTAGTGGTGAGAATTTGCTGAAAGTACTTGCAAAAAACACTCAAATCTATTTGGAAAATCCCTCAATATGTAACTCAAAAACACTAGATTGATATTCAAATCCAATAAGCTCTGAGACCATGTGAGAATTTGATTCACAGCTGGATCTAGGAGCACAAGAGACTCCCACAATTTGAATTACCTTGCAAAAACCAACAAAAGGATTGAAAGAGGAACAAACTTTGCATACACATGTGAACACAAAGTGGATATTATTGACATGTCTAACATCTGAAAGTGTTAGATCATAGATATATTACATTATAAATAATTCACGAGGATTAGGATTTCAATTGGGAGTGTACATGTGTCATGTCAAGATTTGACCTCAATCCCCCCTAGGTGGACTAATGAAGTGCCAACTCAGCCCAAACAGTCACAAAACCTGATGTGAACATTGTTGAAATGTGTTGGGGAAATAATGAGTCCAAGACATGTGTGGGTGAGAAAGTAGAAGTGTGGGAGTGGCTCAAGGTGAGCAATAAATGATCAAGAAGCCCAAAAATGGTCTAAAAACACCCCTAGCGCCCCTATCCAACCCAAAATCCATAGAAAGAGGAATGGGATTGCTCTATTAATTAATGAGGGTGCACATGTGTTGGGTTGATTGAGCTGGAGCGCTGCCGTAGGTGTGAATAAGCCAAAATGACTACATATCTCATTGAATCAACTTCCCTAAGTCTATACTATAGCAACTTAATGCATAGAAGTAAATAAAATTGACTAAGGTATAAACTAAGGTACTAAGGATGGATTACTTCTCTAACAATGGAACTTCAATATCAAGGCATTGCTTGGTTTTTCTATATTGCACTTCACTTCAACTTTAACATCTTCGATGTTACAAGGCATCACCATTTTTTTTACGAAGCTTGACATCATGGCTCTTGGTATTACCGAACACTTCAAGTCCCTTATTGACATCACTGACAATAAAAATTCCAACAACATTCCCCTTTGTCATTGATGAAAACTTAGTGAAATAGTCATGCTCCCTTGTGAATGTACTGTCTTCTTTGTAGTCTTTGGAGTTGACTCTCCCTATCTTTAAAATTATTGACTTGGACTTGTTTTACTATTTATCTCTCCCCCTTTGACAACAATGACAAAGGCCATATCTCCTTGATTGTGAGTTCATTTTGTGAACATCTCCACTTTATAACAATACTCCTTCTTTAACTATGTTGACTCCCCCTGTCTTCATGCCTATTCATTCTCTACATTTATCCTTTTTGCTGTGTTGCTCCTCCTTGGATTTAGCCATTTATTGCAGCTTTTCATTTTATTTGACATGATTTACTAAGTCATTCTATCATTTTCAAGACATAATTCCAACTTAACTTCTACAAGTCTACCCTTGATTTGTCAAGTCAATTATTCAAAACTTCTCTTTTAGGTTTGTCCTCAAATGTGCAATAGACTTTCCCTTGAACAATGTTTAAGACTGTACAAAATTCCCTTCAGTTTCCGAACAACCTTCAATAATCCTTAAGTAATGAAAACTCAACCCATAAACATGCCACAAAACAACCCATTACACTGTCTAGAAAGATGCTTCGAAGAATCTTTTCAAATCTGTTTAATGATCTACCACAAGATCATTCCAAACATGTCTTGGAATTTGTCCAAAAAACTGTCCAAAAAAATATTCTTCAATCTTTCCAACTTTCCTCTAAATCTTTGCCAAAAGGCACACATCATATCTGTCCAATTAGGCTGCCCCTAAACCAACTTTTGACACTTTTCAAAATATGTTCAATAGTACCCTTAAAAGGTTGCTAAAAAATTCACTCAAAAATATTTCAAAGAAAGTACATAAGAGGCTTCAATTTTGTCTCAAAGTTTATCCTTTAAGTTCTCATTGATCTCCTCAAGATAGTTAACAATCCATTCTCTAAATCCATACAAATAACCTTTCAAAAATATACAAATCTGTAATAGGAGGCTTGGAAGACATTTCCTCGTGCTTGGTGAGCATTTCCTCATCTATGGCTGGCATTCCTTATGATTGGAAAACATTTTCTTGAGGGAATTCAGACTGACAAACAAGCATTTTGAGTTGTGTGATACTTTGGTAGGAATTTGCAGTGCATTGTGAGCATTTTTTCATGGCCTGCATGCATTTTACCATAGCCTACGGGCATTTTACCCTTGCTTACAGGAATTTTATATGCTTTGCAAGAAGTTTACATACTCCCACATGCATTTTTCAAACTGATCTAGGAATTTCGAGAGTCTTGCGGGCATTTTCATAACCCTATGGACATTTTACTTTAGCATGTGAGCATTTTAAGTTAGCATGTGAGCCTTTTCAATTGTCCTACGAGCATTTTCTTGAGAATGGTAGGCATTTCTTATGCCTTGCGGGCATTTTCCCATACTCCACAGGAATATCTCCATGTTGTGTAGTCATAATTTGAGATATGCATGCATATTCTTTATGGCTAGTGAGGTAGTTTTGTGATTTTGTGGGCATTTTCTTGAAACAATTTGTGGGCATAATTATCATTGTTACCAAACATATTTCCTTGTGTTGGCGAGCATATTTCCTATGACAATGTGGGAATAATGCTGATGCAGGAAATTTCTTCTATATTATAGTAATTCACTTGTCCTCCACATCATCTTGGAGAGTACTTTCATCTCTCGTATCCGAATGTTCTTTTCCTTCATCCAAATCTATTATTGACTCTCCAAAAACATTGATTTTTTGTTTGCTAGTATTGTGTAGGGTACCTTTGATCTTTTTCTAATACACCTCATCAATATTTGATAACACGTTCTTCAATATAATTCCACTAATTTCCTCACTTTGATCACTTGTGAGGAGGATAAACAATGGACCCTTCATAAATTCTTACATTAGAGGAAATTTTAACTCAAAATGGGCCTTTTAACCCTCATTCAAATTCCACGTCATCATGTTTTAGCCAATGAAATTGTTTTAAATTTGAAATACTGTATAGGTCTTAAACACTTTTTTAATATAATTTTGGGGATAGGTATCATTAAAAAAACTACTTTTTTTGTTTGTATTTTCGACATATCTCCCTGTGTTTTTACTCAAATTTCAATCGCAAGAGCTTGTTGGATGCAGAATTAAATTTCGCATCCAACGAGTACCCACTCGGAATAATATTATTTTTCGGGTATCGAGGTCCATCAAAAGTATGCCGAGTGGGTACTCATTAGATGTGGAATTTAATTCTGCATCCAACGAGATCTTGTGATCAAAATTTGATAAAAACAAAGGGTGATACGTCGAAAATACGAACAAAAAAGTAGTTTTTTTTCTTTTCTTCCTCCAAAATTAATAAATATTATTTTATTATTTTAACTATTATTTTATTATTTTCCTTAGGAGGCCCATTTTGAGTTGAAATTTCCTCTAATGCATCTTGGATGATGATGACCTTTCACTCACTTAAGTCCAATAGACAATATGCTTTTGACTTCTAAAATATGACATTAATACTTCACTTCAACTTTCAAACGAGGTACATTCTTTTATATATGAAACAATTTATGCAACCCCATTTCCTGTACAGTAAATCAACCTTTTAGGACACAATATCATCAAACTTGTCCTTCAAAATCCCCTCAAAACAAGGTAAAAAACAATCCACAAAATCTATATAATAAGCCTTATATCTTGCGCTAGGAGAGTACTAAAATATGCTTTTAGACTAGCCAAAACCTGCCTTCAATTTTGTTTTTTTAGATTTGTCCTTGAAATCTATAATAGATCTTTATGCCAAAGTCAGTCTTAAGACACATGCCCACTCCACTTTTTTGCTCGCTTCCTCTAGATTTTAACTAATACTCTTGATCACATTAAAGCTCATAAATTTCAAGCTTGCTAAGGAACTTCTTAAGCAAGGCTCTTCTAGTTTTTCCCTACCCTACCCTGTTAGAATATTGATCAATACTGAGAGGGGGGGGGGTGAATTAGCATTGTTAATTTTTACCTTTTAACCACTTATTTAAAACTTTAACCAAAGCATGGAATCAACAAGATACACAAAACACATAACAACAAGAACAAATAGAACACAATTTTAACGTGGAATCCCAATAGGGTAAATCACCAACTCATTCTATACTGCAAAATTTTATTTACAAGTTACAATAGAATTCGATCTGCACCAACCAATCAAGATGCACCCACACCCTTGATTCACCAACACCAACTGGTAGGAGGCTACGACCCCTTGTTTAGTTAGTTACGACTGACAAGGAAGCAACAACTCCCTTTTGTAGGCACCGACCTGCCTTAGCACCACCCTGCCACCCTTAAGATATTAAGTCTCCATAAGCTTCTAGGACTGTATCTCTTCTTTTGGCCTTACTTCTTCTTCAAGTATTGAGATGAAGAATCGAGAGACACTTTCAAATGGCGTTTCTTTTCGAAATATATACTTCTCCAAAGGTCATGTGTATTTTTGAAACAACACACCTTTTCAAAACAATACACCTCCAAAAAATGATATTACAATAAAAATCATTTTTTTTAAATTTTTAATATATAACTATATATATTATTGTTTTCATTAACCCTTGAAAAATGAATTTATATTAAAATCATTTTTATTATTAAAACTAAACACATTTTTTATTTAATTAATTAAAACTTTATGTTTTACGAATTCGCATTTAAACTTCATGTTCACAAATGCTTTAGCCACGTCTGATGACTCCTATGCCACATCGACGCCACGTATTCTACCATCTCAGCTTCACGGTCTGCCATGTTCGCAACACCTCCCTACCACGTCGTTATCCTCGTTAATGATGGAATTTGCCATGTGTACCAAAAGGTAGGGGGCCTGATAGGTCGTCCCGGGCTCCGAGCTGGTGATCTTCTCATGGAGTCCAAACACCCAGAGCTCCCACCATACCTTTGCACTACGCGTCGATATAGATGTGAAAGGTTGGGGTATATAAACCCATACAACTTTATTCACACAACTAATGTGGGATAATTCCTAATCCGAAACTTAATCTCCATCGTTGACTTTTTGATCTAACGGCTGTTGAGTCTCAATCTGTGAAAACCCTCTGCGTTTTGATTTTGAATGTCAATCTCAATGGATCTTTGGGATGAGGATGAATCACCTCTTCTGACTTGAAATCACACTAGACATTTCGTTATTATTTGATGCATTTGGTAGTGGTATCATGAGAATCTCCAGTATTTCTACAAAGGCAGCCTGCACATTTTACAACGTTCGGAATGGGGTTTCTTCAGGATCCAAACACTGGGCCTTCACTGCAAGATTCATTACACCTAAAACATCATGCCCGCTAGCATTTTTTTCCTCTGCAGCTTCCTTGGATTCTGTTGCTAGCTTCCTATGGCACTCCATCTGAATCGATCTGCTATTAGACTCTTCTCAAATCTACTCTGGTTTTATCTGATCGTGGAAACAGGCCAGCACAGGGACAGGATTATCAACAATATTTCCACGGAATGAAAATACCTATGGAAGCTTTCCAAAACGTATAGAGAATATCTGGTAGTTACTGTACTGCTCAAACTCAGAATTTGATATGGTTTGGCATTCATGGGTCACAACTGAATATTTGAAGGGAGCTCATGTTCAACAAACGTTCAACAATAATCTTCTCACATTCAAACGATAGCTAAAGAAACATAATGCTTACATATTTTCAATGTTCCCCATCATCTTTCTATTGGTTCATGATACATTGACAGAAATGGTATTCTCCATAGGGTGTTCATGTAACTCTCAACCAAGAATATACTGTCAAGTAGTCACAGGCAGAATGACACACTGAAAGTGTTAGCGTTCTCTTTATACACACTTTTTATGGGTTTCTTCAGATTAACATGGTTCACTCAAACAGAGCATGTATTGATAGTGTATATAATTTTTACCAGATGTCACCAATAGTGTATATATTGACATCAATGCCAATAACACCATATTCCATATTGCCAACAATCTCCCCCTTTGGCATTGATGCAATACTCTGTAATACCTTTCATTTCTCCCCCTTTGACATCAATGGAAAAGGGCTAATAGGTTCCCCCTGGCAACAATCATTGTGTCCCCCTATCTAGATGCATCACATTTTTTTTTAAAATTTGGAGAGGGAATTACGCCAAACTTTTTCCTGAGATGCTCAAACACATTCTTGTTCAAAGGCTTAGTAAATATGTCTGCCACTTGTTCCTGTGTCGGAATCAGGGATCAAGATTGAAGGGCTGGTCTTAATTTCATATTGAAGGTTATATATTCATGCAGCCATTCATTGATGAAGGGCTTTCAAAAAGTTTACATTTTAAATGACATTAATAAATTAATTGTACATTTCATTTACTTGATAACAAAAATTAAAAACAAATTTTTTTTTTTAAAATCGGATTTGTAAAATTGCACAAGTAAATGTATATCCCTGCCTACATTGTGTTCAATCTATTTGATTGGGGAATATGTCTACAATTGCTCAGTTTCTTTAAGGTTTATAATAAAAAAGGAACTCAGATAGATGGTCAAGCCAGATAGTACAATCTATGGCTATAAATTTGGAAGTATGGATTGAGGACGAAAAAACGTGTGAGACCATTCTTGATGGCGTTGAAGGAATTCAAAACAAGATGCAGGCTCACTTACGAGACCATTTTTGATGGCGTTGAAGGAATTCAAAACAAGAGGTAGTCATAAAATAAAATCTATAGGGGAAGCAGAAGAAACCAAAGCTGAATGTTTTGAGATTACTGAGAAATTGATAAAGTATCGAAAAGATGCAGACCTGAAGAATAAACAATGGAGGTTTTTGCATTCAGAGAATTATCCTCTCCTCTGACAAATATAAAACTAAAGTCTTCAAAAAGTAATAGGTTTTCAACTAATGAACTTGTGCTTGAATGCATGCACATCTCCGCCTTACAGTAACAGGAAAGGAAAATTTATATAAAATTACCTTGGCTGCCGGAGTTAGCCAATGAATCTAACGAGTTCTTCCTTCGCCGTTCATTGTGTCCCGCCAACCTTCTCCTGTAACTTCTCTTTGCGTCATCAAATTCTGCTATGCCATGGAATCTAGATAGGCACCACAACACCCAATTATTCATGTGTATTATCAAATTATATACTTGTATGGATCCATGTTGACCTACTCTATAAAAGAAATAGTGAGGTGCAACTGTCTCCTGGTTAGTTACCTGCTACACTACTGACAGAAGCGTTGCTCGGTACCAAGAACAATGACTTTGGGGCTTTGGAATGCATTTCACAGACTTTATGTCTCTTGTGATATTCTTTTGCATTTTCCAACACTACGTTGCATCCTTCCACTTGACATCGACAACGGGGAGGTTGTGCGGTCGAAGCCGGCAAAGCCCTCGGCTTCTTATAAACGCAATCGCCAGCGCTATTACCAGTGACTGGATTAATTACCTTAGCCGGATTCGCAGAGTCTCCAAAATGCTGCCGCTTTTCTAGCTTAAGGCACGTTAAGGAATCCCCTTGAACATCCTTGATGACATTAATGTTATCTCTCATGGGACCCTCGTGATTCACAAGGACTCTCGTTCAATTTTCTTTGCCTCTTCTCCTGCTACTGACACTATTCTTTGCCTCTAGCTGTTGCTGATTACTATTTTTTTCAGCAGACCAGGAAGTAAATACCACCATATGGAACTACACACAACGGCTAGCAGCCTGTTTGAGAACACTACCA